>CACRXP010000031.1:2184524-2199117 GCA_902702965.1 Spirometra erinaceieuropaei | reverse complement strand
AGAGTGCAGCAGATGCTGCGCAAATCTAATATCACTATAAACTAATTAAAGTGAAAGGCACCGTCCCCGCCCTGACCCTGCTATAGAGCACCCGGTGGACATCATCTGTTAAGACGGTCAAACTGTTTTATGATGTTGACTGTCGAGCAGACCAATACCTTGTCGTCTCGATGATAAAGCTGCACCTGCAACACCATAGGTGTTCGAAAGGGAAACCAGAAACAGACAAGTCAAATACTCTGTTAGTTGGTAAGACCGAACACCTACTTGGTTTGACCGTTGCCAGCCAGTGTCAGGACGATAGGAGCTCATTGGCGTAGAGACCCTGACTACAACTGCCACACACGAGCTGGTCCCGATCGCATGTACTAGGCTTTTACGAGGACGGTTCATGTCTCAGGTGTGCCATAAGGGCCACGGAGTGTGACTCATTTCTGAGGGCGACGTTTTTATTGCGTCAGGTGGCAGCCTACCAGGCAACGACGTTTGGGCCACCGTGACAGATTCGAGCGCTTCAGATTTATTATTAGCGAGGAAAGCGTTGAGTCGTCGTAAGGATGAAGTCCCTAGTGTCGGTAGCACTCTCTCACTTTACTTTCCCTCATGCCTCAATCGATTGTTCGAACCTGTCGGTCATCTGGTGCCGGGATTGGGCGCGGCAGCTGTCGCGGTGTCCCCACATCCTCCCCCCCCCCTTGTATGACAATAATTATGCGCTGGTACGGCCTCCGTGCAGCCTGATTACCGAGTGCCTTGATCGAATCTGACTCGGATTTTATCCAGTATATCCACGGCGCGGCTATTCCTAGGGATCAGCCTTAGCTGCATGTGAAACTGAGAACGTAAGGGACTGTTGTCCTGACAGCGCTCCTGATGTGACAAAAACCGGCGTTTTCAGTTAGTACGCCATGCCGAGGCGGACAAAAATTGCGTTGGAGCAGGAGACACGACTCCAAATGCTTGATACCGAGGCAATAGATACTTCGACCCACCAACCTGGCGTTTGATGGTTTCAATTGCAGCTTCAAGTGAGTTCAGAAGGCGGCTGACGACGTCCACGACGTTCTTTACATGCGGGAGCGTTCGCCAAAATTTGGCATTCATGTGCCGTGGTCTCTCGCCTCTTTCACGCATGCAGCTATCGTCAAATTCGCACCAAGGAAGACCAGTTGGCTGTTTTATTTCTTCATCGCAGTGTGCCCAGGAAGATAGCATTAAGATGTCTCCTGGCTGCCATCATGTGATTCCACTTGATGACGGCAAAAATACCATTCAAATACCGAGTACAGGATTTCGACCCGTGCAAAAGTGATCCAGGGACAGAAAAATGAAGTTCAGTTTTGCATTTTAGGACAACCGCTGTTGTTGGAAATGTCCACTTGCCACTGTACAAAAAATACGACTATATCCACTGCAGTAACAAAAAAGGGTTTTCCAAGTGTCGTATTCCTGATTTTTAGTCTGTCTACAAAAGAACGTGGATACGCTTTCGCCTACGGATGCTAGTGGCCAATTCAAAGGAAAATATGTTATTCCACTTTTGATGATATTTTCCAGACGATTACTTTGGGTTATTCTACAAACACGGAGCTGGCCTACACGTGACGGGCGACGCAGAAGCACTATTTTGAACCCACGCGACCTTTAAAGTTGGATGGCAATTCGGACGACGATTTGTATGTCACCTGCTCCTGTTTTGTTATTTCTCAGAGGATTTGCAACGTGACTGAAACTCTCTTAATTCCCTCATTGAGACCCTGCGCAGAAGACTGACCAAGTACACGCAATTTCGGTACGTGGGGTGATGAAAAAAATTAAAAGTCTGCCCAAATGCCACGTTCAGTCGGGAGAAACCAAAACACTTATTGTGAAAATGCGAGTTCCAGGAACTAATCGATATGAGGTATAAGCGATCGCTGGGACTAGAACTGTACTCGCCTGACATTTCAGATTTACGCTCGAACCTGCCATCAGAGACAGTAACAGATACGGGTGATCCTTGCAAACGAAGTTGCAGTGCTTATAGGATGCAGCTGCTATGCTACCGCATACCTATAGTAATTAACCGCGCTCCCCTTCATCAAGAATTGCTGCCCGATGGTGTGCTAACTGCTTGATGGCCGGCATGCAAGTTGTTAATTGTTGAAATCTCATCGCCCGTATTGGATGCTGGCATAATGGCGGCTTGGTGACCTGGCACGCCGTCCCGTGTGCTTCCTCGAGTGGATAATTACTTTGGCAGACTATGACTACCGTACATTCAAGTTCGATGAAGCCCAAATTCTCGCGAGAGGTGATAATCGCGTGAGCCGCGAATCATTTGACTCATGGTTCACGGGGCCCCCGTCTATTAACAAGTGCAGTGACATCCTCAATCCATATTCTGTGCAGGGACTAAACTAAGTAATCAGGATTTTGGGAAGTGCACATTCCGGTGAGCCATGTGGCCGAACAATCATCACGCCCCCACCCTATATGGGTGATTAAATTTCAGCAATTAGAAACTTGCATGCCGGTCATCAGTCGATTAGCGCACATGCGGTCAGCAATCCTCTATGAGGTGAAGAGCGGCTAATTATCATAGGTACACAGTGGCATAGTGACTACATTCTATATCTACTGCGACTTTCTGTTCACGAATCATTAGTTTCTGTCACTGTCTCTGATGATGGGTTCGAACGTGAATCCGAAGCGTCTGGTGAATAAAGTTCTTGTTCCATAGATTACTTCTACTTCTTATCAAAACACTTAAGTCAATTCCCTGACATATCTAGTAATTCGTTCAGTTAGAACTAATCATGTCCCCACACATTGATATCTAATTCTCACATACGTCCATTACTGTTCTCTTGTCAACTTTCCTACCAGTAATTTGGCAGACATCGTTTGACTTCTGCTAAAATGTCGCAATAAAGTTCTAACGACTGTAAAAGAATAACCATTAAAACTATCATATAAAGATTCTTTAGGCTGTCCCAAAAGTACTTGCTTGCATGAAACGCGGCAATGTCCTGTACTGTGCAGTATGTCTTCCCCGGCAAGAACCATGCTGGTCTAGTACGTGAATATTAATTTTAGTACTTGTTACTATCCAGGCGGAAATATTATAGCGAGCTTCCATCGAAAGCGGAGTGTCCTTCATGCTGACAGGTAGAAAAAGACACTAAGTAGGCCTTCTGTTATCTTATTCGTCCCCTTTAATTTTAACAGCTTTGCAGACCAAGTAAATGAAAGGCGGCTTTGATGTCGTCCGTTCTGCTAAATACGGTTTGCTTTATCTTCATGCACCTGGAGGGGTGTTTAAGGTCTAATTTAAAAATTGACAGAATGCAGTGTTGCATATTTTTCCTTTAGAAATTTCTAGATGCCGAATTTCTGACATGAGGATTCATGAGGCCGGAATTGCTGTCCGGCCTGTGTGGCACATCAGCCAAACTAATAGGTCCTCACTTGGCAACCGAAGTAGCCTTCGTAAGCAAAGAAATTTTTATTTTGCTCGAGAATAAAAATGAGTTACATTGCTGAACCTGCGTTGTTTCGGGTGGATTAGCCGCGTGCGCAGATGAATGAGCATAAGGAAGAGCGCGCATTCAGGGCGAGTCGGCCAAAAAACAAACAAAGTCTGTAGTTGTAGTTATTGGAAAACAGGCGTTATTTGGTTTTTGCGCCAAAAAAGCACTAAAAGCTAACTCATGCTTTCAACGGATTTGATATCACCAAAGTTTTAAATATGTTATCCACTAAATCTGGGCCCATATTTTTGACAAAAACGATTCCCCGGTCACTTGGTACCTAATGCCTAATTGTTCGCTAACTCTGACACACTCTAACACTTTCTTTATTGACATTAAGTTAATTAATGAGGAAACTGTTCATTATAGCAAAATTTATTTCTGTCTGACAGACACCATGGGTTATGCCTACTTATGCGGATAGTACTTCTACTTGTCTAGGACATTTTTTATTATGCTGCCTTCCTTACATAGACGTGTGCTAAAAACAAATTCAACCACGTCTTCAATGTCTACGGTCATTTAAAAGGAAGATTATGAAATTGATGGACGCTGACATTCAGGTAGATGGGTAAGGATGAGTTAGGCAGGGAAATGAACAGCACTTGAGGAAGGGATTGAGAGAACGCCCATTTCCTCATGTATTTGTTTTTCTACTCCAAAAATGTGTGGGAACCGATGAAGGAATGTTTAAGATGAGAATTAGCGGAGTGCAAACATGCAGAAAACAGTCAATATAGGTTATTATCTATAGTGAGAGACCGATGTAAAAAAATGTTAGCCAAATTTCTGAAATGCGTTTCCGACTAGAAAAGATTACTTAGGTGGGATTCTAAAACATATTATTTTGCGGCATAATCCTATATTATTTCTAACTCGGCGGGATGTCTGATTTTAAATGTACTACTCTTCAATCTTCTGTAGAAACCCTACTCGGTAGAAAATGACTACTTATATAGCGTGCATTTTTCACATTTATTTCTGATGGTCTTGTAAATTTTAATATACTTTCTAAAAACATGAAGAAAATAAGATTATTTCATTCGTTTGGTAAAGAAATACGTCGTCTTAATATTGTACGCTCGAAAGGGGAGTATAACTAGGTTTTAAAAAAGTCCTTTAATTCTCGAATAATTTATAACCTGATTAGCCATTGCATTAACGTCTAGTTATTTCAGTCTACAAGGTGCACGCGTTCCGCGTAAGGAAAATCATATATTCTCCTATGTCTTTGAAAAGAAACCATATTGACTTCACAAAATTTTGCAATGGATGCGGACTATGTTGTACATTTCTTGAATAGTAGTGGTAAACGGAAAGGTACGACGCTATATCAATTGACATTGCAGAGTCTTAAAAGATCTCATGATTAGAAACCTTTTTAAAACCTAATATACCCCTTCCTCGGGTATAAAATATGAAGTCGACGTGATTATCTATCAAATGAGTGAAGGAAAGAATATCTTTGTCCATGTTTTCTATAGAATATATTTGGATTTATAAGACCACCGAAAATCAGTGTGCGAAATCCATGCTACCTAAGTAGTCACTTTTTACCGAGAAAGGCTTCTAAAGGAGATTGAAAAGTAGTACATTCGAAAGCAGACATCCTGCCGAGTTCGAAGCAATAAAGGATTATGCCGCAGAATAATGTTTTAGAACCCCACCAAAGTAATCCTTCCTAGTTGGAAACGCATGTCACAATTTTGACTAACGCTTCTGGAGATCGGTCACTCACTGTAAAACAGCAAGGAATGGGTAAGATGGTGTGCGGCAGGAAAAATTAAATCCAACCATGGTCTTTTACGTAACCAAAAACTAAAGTCTTACTACATCTTTTATCACAAATTTATTCTTTTTCTTCGGGCTAACCAGACATATAATCCTAAAAGAACAGACTTGACGGACATAAATATTCGGTCGTTGCCAGCACCTGGAATTCACAATGATCAAAATATGTCTGGAAAATTACACTTACCGTCAACTTCGTGATGTGGTTGTTGCCAGACACAAGTATAGCACATTTGAAGCCCATTGTAAAGGCTTTACTGATTAGTTCCAACGAGTGAAGTTGATTAAAGTAAACAAATACCTACCAAGCCTCAACTCAATATTACTTAGGCGAATTCGTCGCGAAATGTAGTGGTGGCCACCATTTCTTTCGATCAGGTTCGCTGTGAAGGACGACGACGTGAGGAATTGCATGTCCTTGTCCAGAATATTCAGCAAAAGAAGGTGTTAGACGCGATTTCCAGGAACTAGTTAATTATAAAAAGAAGCGATCGCTGGAACAAGGGCTTTATTCGCCTGACTTTTCGGATCCCCACTTGAACCCATCATCAGAGACAGTGGCAGAAAAGGGTGACTCGTGCACAGGAATTTGCAGTCTTTATAAAATGCAGTCGCTATACTACCGCATACCTATAGCAATTAACCATGCTCCACTTTACCAGGGATTTTTGCTCGCTGGTGCGCTGATTGCTTGATGGCCGGCATGCAAGTTGTTACTTGCTGAAATCTCATCAATCGTGTTGGATGCTGGCGTGATGAGGCAGAGGCTGGCCAAAGTAATTGACCACTCGGGGAGTGCGCTAGCCGGTGAGCCAGATGGCCGAGCAATCATCACGCCAGCATCCAACACGGTTGATGAGATTTCAGCAATTAACACCTGTCATGTCAGCCATCAAGCCATTAGCGCACCAGCGGGCAACAATCCCCGGTAAAGTGGAGCGTGGTTAATTGCCATATGCATGCGGTAGTATCGCGACTGCGTCGTATAAATACTGCAACTTCCTGTGCACGAGTAACCCTTTTCTGCCATTGCCTCTGATGATGGGTTCAAGTGGGAATCCGAAACGTCAGGCGATCGCTTTTTTCTTCTGATTAAGGTGTTAGACTTTTTAAAGCAATGTACATTGCATTATGTGACCTGTTTAATGGAAAACCCCGAACTCCGGAAGGAAACGACCTCCTCACAAAAGCTGGCATGTCTGCGTTCACCATAATATTATAGTGTTTGCAAAACGACCATCGTTAAGACGAAGACACAATCAGATACTTAATTAGTACTTCCTAGGTGACCAATAATTTTCACTGAAGTTGGACATATCGCCGGCAACTAGTTTTCGTGGGAGCTGTAAACCATAGTCACCTGCGAATAGCTGACATGCGAATATATCTGAGATCCCTCTAAAAACGCCTATAACGGCAATGGAATGGTTTGTGGGCGGGGTTACTTACTCCTGGGAGAATTTATGTTGCACAGAATTGCTGAACATCTAAGGTCTTAGTGGTATCACACATCTTTTCACTCCATATTATCATTAATTAAAGGGGGAAATTGTCTTAACTGATTAATTATAATACTGAATGAATTTAATGCCTATCCGTGGATATTGTCAAAAAGGCATTGCATTGTTCCATTTTTGCCTGATGACTACCGCGAGGTCTGTGTATTTCTTTCGCTGGCACGTACGAATAAATATTGCCAGTTATGCTCTTTTAGCACGATTACTCCCCGGAGTGGGCGACTCCGGTCACAACCTATACCCCTGTTCATATAGATGCCGTCTTTGGTGCTGAAATGTCAAATATGTCTCAAACTACCATCCTAATGTGCATTAATATTAAATTCTGCATTTACATCAATGCTGATATTAGTCGTTCTATTTAAAAAGTTAACTTATTAAAAAGTATATCAAATTAATTGGTAAATAATCTAGATATAGTCCACAAAAATAAAGAAATATGGGAATACTGAGTCGCGAAAACGCGGAGTTAACTGTATTGCAATTCATTTAGTCAAGGGTAAGTGTAACGTCGCGTATCAAATTGAAGGTGCATTAAAATCAGTAATTATGAAAATTCATGGCAGCTTAAAAATATCATCAACTGGATATCTGATCATTTGCTCCTGACACGCTCGTAATTCCATGCATTCTAGTAAGTCCTCTGTTAATGGGCACGAAAATAATTTCAGCGCAATTCAGGTTGGACAGATTGGAATGAACATAGTTGTGGTTGTGGGTGAGAAGGCTGACTGTTTAAAAAAATAGGCCTTGATCGCTAATAGACCTGAAGCTCATTCGTGCGCAAACACTTTGCCGGTGTTGCCTGCTCAGTTTGATTTTGGCCGATTAGTTTTCGAAAGGCGTTACCTGCGCAGTGTGTTCTTTTCGAAGATTTTGCGACATTCGACCCCGATCAACGAGCTCTCATTGCGTAAAAAGTACTCTTATAGAATGCAGGCCGGTAACATAGGCACTCTTCAATAAATAAATACGTTTTTTCGGCTAGTGCCACACCACAAAATGGCAATACAAGAGCCTCCGGCGAATAAAGGGTGCCTTTCTTCCGCCTTTTCCCAATTATTCTCGGAGGCAATATTTGCAAATAGTCCTTTAAGTAGACATAATGACATAAATGTCGCTTCTCTGACACATGCAGCTCATTTGTGAATCGGTGTGGCTCGTCACATCCGTTTATAGACATTGTTCTGTCTCAAATACTTCGCCAGACGATGACCTTAATGGTTCTGAAAGTACTTCCTGAGGGGTCAAGCGACTCTCCCGCTTCTTTCAAAGTCGACGATACGCAAACATTTATGGGCTACTTTATAACGCTGCTGGATAAAGGAGGCCGGGTGTAGATCCCGGGTACTTCTTACATATGTGTTTGCACCCTATGCTTTCTATTGCGACAAAACAGGTTGTATTTTACGATTCAAAGTACCACGGTCCCATCATATTTCTGTGCGAATGTCTCGCTTCTCAAATTCACTGATGACCGATCTTCCCATATACTGACACGCCACTTCTCGACATTCTGGGGCGCCTTGAGCTGAAATTCACAGTCCGGTCTGGTGCCGTTGACATCAATGCGTTAGGCGCCCAGCCTACAAGGTTTGTTCTGAGAATGCATATGGCTCTATTCCATGCCATCTTCACCCCAAAAACATTATAGTCTTGCTCATTAGAATGCGATTTCTGCAAGCGTACAGATTATTTCAGTTTTTATACTAGGTTTTTTCAGTCAGAGAGTTGGAAGTCCGTTCGTTTTCTCAATAACTGTGCGGAGACCGGTCACATGTGGTCATGTAGCCCCACCTGAAGTAAGCAAACCACAGCCACCCGTGATACGGGACCGGTGGTAATAGGGGTTTTTGCAGGTGTGCCGTGGAACGCACAGGCGACGAGGTAAAGTAGTTGTATGCAAAAGGAAAGCTATTGGGAATGCGCGGTTGTGCTTTAAGTGGTTGAGGAATAGTTGCCTTAACTCCTAAACCTAACCCGTTGCCCTAACCTTAATCATGGTCCCATAACCCTAATCCATAATACATATTCCTAACCCCAACACGACAGTATTGTGTCCTTCAGGTGGGCTATATAACCACATTTTACCCGGAGATCTAAGACTTCACGCTAAATTCTAACCCGTTTTTGCTTCACACGGATGCTCAGCCCGGAGATCTAAGACTTCACGCTAAATCCTAACCCGTTTTTTGCTTCGCACGGATGATCGCCTGGCTACCGTCCATGTGCTCAGTATTCTGCTGATATTGATTTTGATAACCTTGCCGAAAATGCAGCTGTTTGCCAACTTTGTAGAGGGCACTTGGATCATGTCTCAGAGTCGTCGTTGGAAAACGGTGTTCTACTTTATAGCAAGCCACTTATTTAACATATCTTCCAAACGAGACCATCTCACCCTTTACGATCATATTCTGCTGTCCAATCTCTCATTTTCCATCCATATCAGACCCCTATTCATGACGATTAGTTTTGTTCCTTCAAGCCAAATGCCTAATCTAGTGATTTGTGGATAGCTGCATTCAGCCTCTTATCTTTTATTGTTCCACTGTGATTTCTAGTCCTATACTAGTTGTAAGAGTGGTCCTTCGCATACTCCCCAATGCTTAATGATACTGCTCCTCCTTTTACTATGACCTAGTCGCTGCAAAGTCATGCCGCATGGTGTAGGTAGTCTTAGAAGCAGACATTTTTACGATTTTTGATTAAAGTTCAGATGCGTTGTGAAGTGAAACTACGAAAACGAGACGAAACTTGGTATCACAGCCATTTCATAATTTTTGGCATAAAACTGTCTTTCTCAGAACTCATTTGTTTGTGTACAAACAATCACGCTTAATCTAAATCAGTATGATTTTTCATATTTGGCCTCCCCTGATTTTCGCGTAAGCAAATCTTTCAGTTACAAAGGACTTTTAACATAGGCATTTCACACAGTCTATTTATGCTTTTCCACGGTAATGCTCTCAAATTTGCCGACTTTCTAGACGTTCTTTACGGTAGCAAGACGATATTTTCTCCTCCAACGAACAGGAGCAGGTGCTGGCATTCAAAGAACCTTTTTATGCTGCATTTCCGGATATAAAGTTGACGATGGAGGAGGAGGAGAATAACGAGGTAGTTATTTCAGATGTCCCCGTCTGTTGCAAACATTGCGGTGACCTAAAAACAAATGTGTTCAAGCAAATGACAAACACGACTCAAGTACTGAGACTTAACGGTAGCCACAAACGTAGTCGCGTAAGGGGGCTATACCGACGTGTCGAGGCGTTTTGCAGTGGTTGCCGAATTACAATATGGTTGACGGGAGATTTAAACGAGTGGTTACACGCTCAACTTCGTCAGCTGGTGAATGCGCAAACGAGATTTAAGACGAAATCGTACCTACCCCGAATTTTGGCGAACTCTCTAATACGTAACGAAAGTCTCGGAAGCCGGCAATCGCTTACTCGTACCCCTCGGAGTTGGAGTTGCACACAGACCAGAAGCAACTATCAGGCGCCAGATCATGATGCTCAAATGCTCACTGCTACGGCAAGAAACGTCTGGTAGTTGGCCGGATCTGGTCCAGGTGTGGACAAGGCAATCATGTAGAAGAGGTTAGAGATTACTCCGGACGCGAAAAGCCGAACATGCAGCCACAGTGAAGGAGAATGAAGTTTGCTCACAAGCCCCTGCTTATTCGACGGGATCCTGACACGCCTTCAAGTTTCATGAGGACGAAATCCTCACAAGGAGGGACGACTGATGGTTCGCGAGCTGCCTAAGTCATGGTTATCCGGTCTCCAGTTGATCAACAACCGCGACACCTACCCGCTCCCGTATTCTTTGCTGAACATTTGCCTGGACCGAATAACTGGCCATGCGGGGGGAGCGTGGGCGACCGAGAGTTCCCACTGAGTGCAAGTTAGACCTAGAGTAATTTTCCCGACATAAAACAGCAAAGATGGTTACATTTCAGCCGTTAGCGACTCGGATGCGGACTGACGAGCAATCATCGCATAAATTACAAACTCCAGCAACGAATCCAGAAACTGCTAATTATAGTAGGCGTGTGGCTACGTCGCAACTTCGTTTTATAAACACTGTACTCCTTGCTACTCCATCACGTTTATCTGTGACTGTCCCTACTGATGAGTTCGAGTGAGAATCCGAAACGTCAGACCAATCAGTTCCTTGTCTCATCGATTGCATCGTCTTATCATGAACGCTCAATTATTTATAATTAAATGGTCCTCAAAGAAGTTCGCTCGAAAGGCTAATTGATCGTCATTGTGGTCTAGAGATCATAGTTCAAGACAAAATGTGTTTCCTGTGTTAGATCTTGCAGTCGCGCCTGATGGGTAAACAACGCCGCGACTCTTGGTGTGTTAATTTGCTTTGCAGAAGTTAGGGAAGATTGAAAATAAATTCGGCAGCACCTATTGGCCTCTCAGCCCTCCGTTACAAGAAGCCCAGTCGTTATGTTTATATTTCAATATTTTGACTTATGAGCGATGGTTCGGAAAAAACAGTAGATGGTTAAAGCCAGAGTAAATGCCTAAGGAATCCAAACTGTGTATTAAGATAAAATAAATGCAGCCCTGTCTCATTAACCACATAAATTTAGGTACTCACTTTTATAGGCCAAAAACGTCCGCACATTTGAATCATGGCTTAATAGGAAATAATAATGCTTTAAAATGTACTTGACGGGTGACATTTAAAAGTTCCGAAATCAAAGATGAAAAGCCGGGATCTGTCTGACAACACTTATTTCTCTTAGGGACTGAGTTTGGCGCCGAGACAGACCAAGAGGCGTTGTACGTCTGCACACAAGGCCGCTGCGAATTCCCATTCCTTCTAATTAGTGACGAGGCCTATTAAGCATCGACCCAGCTCTCCGAGCCGTGACCGCACGAGATATTCATCCGCCGGCTTTGCGCGCCGAGTGCGGGAGGGGCATTTTACGGGCGAGTTCGCGCAACCTTCGTCGCCAGAGAACCGACTCGCATGAAATCGTGAACTTCAATGGGTTTAGGTGGGGAGGGAGTTGCATCATTGAGGATCAAAGGAAGCGCACTTTGCGGTAATTTTAGCCTAGGAATATGTATAACAGCTATCCCGTCTGGGGCCGAGACTACTCCACACAACGATCTGCGCTACCGATGCGCCGGCGCAAAAGGGGATTCACACTGCTTCACGGAACGCGTTTATGGGGCAGAGCAGAGCAGAAGCTGGCCCATAATCACCGCCAATGCGTGCGTGTCGCGCGTCTTAGACGCAGGCCCTCACACCGCCTCAGCCAACACTCCTGATCTCACCACCCGCTATTTGACTGGTGGGTAAGGATCGGGTTAAGGCCCCCAAACATCTATGGCATACAAACAATACCTGCTTATTGAAGTGGATTGAGGTCCGACACGATTATTTCGGCTTGGTATTTCATCGTACAAGGTTGGGTCGTCTGTTGTAGAGGGTCTGGTGCATTATCTACAAGGACCTCAGCTCAGAGAGTTGAGAAGCGATCGTTTTAACCATTCCTCTATGCATGCATAGGCCCCGCCCGTAAAATCCTTATTATTCCATTTCCCGTAAGACAGGCACCTTTGGCTGGTCGTGTGTGTTTGGGGGCCTTCTCCCGATCGTTTCCGACTGGTGTTTCCCGGGGGAAAGAGATAGAGAGTGACTTCGAACCTGAGAATCCAGCCCCACATCAAATCAAGGCATTCTGACGCACCGAGACCCATCCCAACACATTAAGAGTCGTGGCCTAGAAGGCCACCAGCTGATGATGCAGCTCTCTTCTCCCTAGGGCTGAGAATCAGGCTACAATGGTTTCTTCTCGGTCCGGGTTCTCTGGCCCTCTCGCTGATGTGAGTCCCGAGGGACCTATCATTAATTGAAATAACACTGTCTTGTCACCGGAGGCAAGTGGGTGGGGGAGTGGAAAGTGCAGTAAATGCTGTGAACGCCTGTCTCCATAAAAACGAATTCAAATGCAAGTCACCAGTGCTGTGCACAGCACTCCGGGCACGCGGCGGTGGTCATGATTTGCAACAGTCACGTTTATCATCAGATTTTAAAAAGATGTTTCGTGAAATGCATCAATCATACCGGATCCTGAAGGCTCTAATATGTAGAATGAAAGTCTTATGCACAGTTACCGAACATTTACTAGCGAGCCTTCGATGATGTAATATGCAGTTGCCTTTAAAAAGTTGTGTTTGGAATGTAAGAGAAGATAAATGGCTCTCAAAGATATCGCTGTCTCGTCATAAAACTCACTTCGGACTTTGCTCGTTCATAGTTCCTGAAGTTATCTTGAAATGATGTCTTGTTTAAATATCAAGTCCAGCTTCTAAGAAACAGATTCACATAGGAAATATCTCGGCTGGGGTACTTCCTGTCGACACATGAACTAACAACTTGTAAATACCATCCCCAACAGACTCCATGGACTAGTTACTTGAGTCGATGTTAGAAGTCCACCTTATCCGATCGTTGCCAAGACGACTGTGATTCGGATGGGGCAGAAGGCATTGTGGAACCAGAATTAGACGACGTTTTTACAGACAGCGCTTATGATGAATCTGCAGTCACCTTCAAGCAGCTGGCTCAAATAATGACATTCATAAAAGGCAGAATGTCACATTGGATCACGAAAAGGATCACAGTTGCGAGCGCGGTCAACAAACTTTCGGATCATCTTGTTTATATTAGCATTTCGTCACTTTGCTCCCTTTAACACCTCTAAGGATTTTGCTGAATTGTGTTTTATTCCTTGTTGTCCTAAATTCCATGAGCGTGTATGAACTGACCCGTGTGTTGGTATCTGTGACACACTCTTAATGGTGCCGACCGCCTGTGTGATTTAGTGTTCTACGCTTTTCCAGCATGCAACGAAGGGAGTTAGTTGAATATCAGTTATATATTGGCAGATTCACCGATTTCTCAAAACTGCCCCACCACTAATACAACAGCCATTGATCGTGCACGACTTCGTCCCATTGTGATGACGTGAGACATTTGATGTTGAAAAAATGCTACCCAGCTCGTACTACCTGCTGAGGACGATAAACAGTTAGATACGTAGTATGTGCATGCGTCAATGGCAATTTCATTACGCTTCAAAGTCAAGTGTTTTCTACCTTGACGGATGTTGAATTATGCGGGTATTGCGCACACTCTATGGGAATTAATATTCGCGTCCATGTGTAGCCGCCAGGTTGGAGTCAGTCCGAAATGTTCCCCATACCTGATCATACGCAAAATTATAGCCTTCCAGACCCCTGTGATGAGACGCATGAAAGAGCCGCTCAATGTGCAACGAGCCATTTCATTGTGCCCGAGATAGCTGAAGTCGCGCCCAATGAAATATTATTCTGACAAAACAGCAAAGCGCTAGGTTTATCCGCAAATGGCCAGCTCGCATGTCAGTCAAACGTTGGACCATTGGTTAAGCCTACCGGACGACAGGCAACTAACACCCTCTTGATGACTGACTGCAAACAGAACAGGCGTATGACAACCCGGCAGACCCAGATGGCGGCTATTCCGAGGCAGCTCTTACACCTGCGCACTACAACACATGCAGACACGTTTAGTGACGAAAAAAATCAATGACTTGGGTCAAAACACACCTCTGGAAATAAACCGTCATCTAGGCACTTATTTTGGTCTCTAATGTCTAAATAGATAAGTGTTCGTAACATTGGATAAGCATTCCTTTTCCAGGACCAAAGGACGGATTTTTCACCGTCGTCGTCTTCTTCTATTACCACCACCACCACC
>CACRXP010000031.1:2168452-2182276 GCA_902702965.1 Spirometra erinaceieuropaei | reverse complement strand
CCACCACCACAATAATAATAACAATAAAGAGCAGAGACAGTGTCCTAATAATTCATCATTAAGGTTATCCTCTTCACACTCTTCATATGGGTAAGTACCCATAGCTGCCAGGCGCTAGGATTTCGCTTGCCAGAACGATCCCATCTAAAAATGCCTAAAGAAACGTGTCTGCCTATGAGGAATTATGTTCGGCACACGTCATGCTCGTTCGACCGGAAATGTTTTCCTACAGCGGCGTATGGGACATGACCTACGACAGAGACTCCAGACGTGAATAACGGTAGGATTAATGTGTCGACTTTTTTCCGCGGATTCCTCTCTCAATGGTCGCGGGAAAGCAAGCTTGTAGGGTTGCAGTCAGCGTGTGTTGTCCTTAAAACGGCACGGCTCGAGCAGATCCTGTGAAGGTTAACCTAAATACAGGGCTTTGGAAGAATTTCTGTAAAACACTTGACGAATTATCCATTCAAATGCGTCAGCTCACATTGTTTTTCTGGAAATCATGTAGGCAGATCACCGACAGTGCTGTGAGTAAAGGGACAACACAAATAATTTGACGTTAATGCGTATGAATATGAAAAGTTTGAGCAAGTTAAGAAAATACCTTACAGGGCATCAGTTGATAGTTAATTTACGGACACACTAAAGAAGCAATCACTTCTCGTCCGTGTAAATCCGTTAAGCAACTGATCCCTGCGCTTCCATCCTAGTTCGAGAATCGGTCGACGTTGTTCACATGATGAAAGTTCGGCCGTCGATGCTGACGATGTCCACCGTATGTTCGACGGCTTTGGTGACAGCAGGAATCAGTTTATAGTAAGAATGGACTGGCGCAGCATCTACCGCCTTCTCGCCTCTCCTCTACTTTGCTCCGGCCTAATAACCAAGTCAAGATGACCCGAGGTGGGAGATGAGGCAGGTGGCTGGTGTGGCTAAAAACCGCACCTAGACGTGCAATTACATCCCACGGTTCAAAAAGGACACTGAAAGTGATTTTAGACGACAAGATTTAAGCGTGGAAACATCACGACTTTCAACTGGAACGGAGGTAATCAACAACAGGGCCTGCCAACTCACTCCCGAATGTTGGCATTTGTTATCGGTAGGCTTTCGTGATAACGCCTCCCGTGCCCAGATCTAGCTCCGATGTTGATCCATTGCGTCTACCAGGTGATCTGGTATAGGGCAAAAATTTGCATGAGAGAAATTTATTGAAGTTAATAATCAAGGCGGTGTCTTTGAAGTTTTTCAAGCAAAAACTTGGCATTACTGGGCTAACTGATGAGACGCATGTCAACAAAATCGGAATTGGCAAAGGTATGCTTTCAGTAACTCATAATTAGGCCGCCACGCTTACATGGAGAACGGCGTGTTTGAGCTAAGGACAGACATTATGCCCTACGCCGAACCCCATCCCTTCGCCCCACTCTCCCAGCTCCAAAGTGCTCAACACGCCGACTCCGCCATGCAAGCTGCGTGGGGACGACAACTGGGACTAACCCTTCCCCTTAGACAAATATAAATCCTGTGCATAGCTCACAAGCTCGTTCACCATGTAATTTTAATGGCCTGATGAAAAATTACTGAAAAGAATATTTTGCCGATCGATTTTTTTTATATCAGAATAGTCCTTAACACTCGATAGTCGATGACACTTTTGACTAGATTAGATAGTTAGCCTCGGGTACAACGCACTATTATTTCGAAAGAGAAGACAAGAGCGCCCTTTGACGTGTGACTGTTAAATGACCGGCCCACACTCTAATCAAATGTCAAACAATTGATAAGACCGCTCTCCGGTCTACCAGGCTGTGCGCGACCAATATTTACGATGACCGACTGCAAGGAGGGCAGGCCTAAGAAAAGCTGCCATGGTCAGACGGAGACGGTTCAGGGGGCCATCTTGACGAGTAAAATGCTACGCCGCGTGCCAGATCGTACGCAGACACGTACGGCGAGGAAGAACCAGTGCTATGATTGAACTAAATCTTTAGACAAAATGTGACCCGGGCGAGCGACGTGGTCTGCCGCAGTGGGGCTACAAATGTGATTTGCCCGGGAATCAGTTTGCAGTTAGACAGACTGACGTCACATGTACCTTACTCTCCCCTTCTCAATCATCTGGCTCTGGTGGCAGGATAATATCACGACGATGGAAGGTGAAGCCGGGGGCATTGGCTGACAAATTTGAACCAGCCGTCTACACGTGCGCCAGGCTTCCATGAATGTGGGGAGGTTGCCATGAAAATCTGATTGCGAGGGAGACATTACAGCCTGGCTCTAACTCCTTGAAAGTGGCTAGTTATGTCCTCAGTCTGAGACTTTCCCAGTCACGGATCCCAGCGCTCGGCAGTATATTTAGGTGGCTCCTATTTAATGTAGTGAGGAATACACTGATGTCTTGTGAGGATGACTTCCCCAGTGCCGACTTCATCCCCTCTTCCCTCTCCCCCTACATCATTCGATTATTCGGGATGTAGATGTGGGGTACGTTAATTGACAGGAAGTGAAAACCTACGTCTAAATCGTGCGTGTCAGTGGTTATTGGTCTCTCGTGAAGTCGGTGGAACAGGCTGTGGAGGTCAAGAGCCAGTTTCCAGAACGTATGTAGCGGCCACACAGGTTGACAACTTGCAACCCTAAGCAGAGAACAGGATTAGGGTTTTTCGGTTGATCTTCTAAATTCCCTCTCTATCAGCCAGTCACCGAAGGTCTTTATAGCGTTGCTCTCCGGTAGCGGCGGCGGCAACGGTACTAACCACTCCCTCTACCTCAAAGTCCTACGCAAGCGCATCTTCTCCGTCGCTCACACCTCTGAAGCTCAAAGTTGCGACAGAATCGCGCCATCCAGTCGTCCTTTAGTGTATGCTGTGCGCCACTCCCCTCCCCCCTTCCTCCCCCCCCCTGGATGACATCGATTGCATCCATCCTCCCCCCCCCTCGCCGACATTCGCAGCGTGAGAGCGTCGATTATAGCCTGCCTACCCTTCGTCCTCCAGGGGCGAGAACAGATTTTCAGTCATTTCGCTCAAATGGGGCTTTTTGCTAGGAACTGGAAAATTCCCCAATGAATGTCTAATTTTCTTTGGAAATGCCTATTGTCTTGACGTTTGAACAGTTTCTGTAGATGGAGATGGCAAGTCGTCGGGAACTCAGACACCCTGAGGTTGGACTGAGTGCATGCTAAAAACAGCGGAAAGCACTAGAAATAAGGAAAAGAGTTTCGCAAGGTCTAATTACGCGCATTTATCTCGAGAGTTGGTACTTAGATGTGAACGACAGCTCAGCTAGGCGGCTTATGCAAACGACACTCAACAAAACAAGCATTTAAGCGGGAAAACACAAATTTGCTGGCCAAAGCAGTATGAAGCTAGTTTGTGTCTGCGATTCACTTTGGAGAATCGGAGGCAATCTCTACATGAATTACGCTAACATAAAGGCGAAAATGGTCTCATCGGGTCACTTCTTGAGTAATAAAAGTACTAGGCAGTTAAAACAAAATGTGTCACCGTGCACAAACTGTTCACAGTTTTTAAAATTTGAACTGATTGACGATAGCGTTTGAAACAGAAAACTAGTTTGTTTGTTTTAATGGAATATCTATAAGAGGCTACTGGGTACCCATTTTAAACAATGTTAGGAATTTGAAGTCTTCCTCAACGTATTTCATCACTCACATTTTTTGTTAAAGATTTCCACAGATTACCTTCTTATAGTTCTGCCAGAACAAAGTGCTGAGCAGCATATCCGGCTTCTAGTGAGTGCTTGTGCTGAAACATGTGTATACTGCTGGATGGGGTGTAAAAGTGTCCAGTTAAGAACCCTCATGCGCGAGTAGTAGGACGCATCTTGCAAATGATGACTACTCCTCATACTCCCTAACTGACATCCACCTCTCCTCCGTAACTCCGCGAAGCTGGGCTCTGCCGAGCAGCCATGCTGCAGTAACCGTATGACCGGCGGGCTGAGAATCCGGTGTTGAGCGAGTGTCCCCACAAACACGGCAATTCTGTTCCCATTCCATCTTCACCCCTCTACCTTCCTCCCTCCCCCTCCCAATCGAAAAATTTCAACGGAGAGGACGACATGAAATCTCGGAGGCTTTCTAAGATAACTCGGATTACTATCCCACCATAGTGGAGTTCAGCAGCCGTCTGGGATGTCCAAAGAACCCCATTTAGCTGTCGTACTGCCATGGTGGCGAGTGAGCTAGAGGTGTCCTGAACAATTGCTGGCGAATGACGCTAGTTACAAGTATACCGTGGCTAATAGATGCAAAGCACACTCCGAAAAACTACAGTGAAGAACAGACACACTCTTCCCTCTCCCCGCGGCCCCACATCACAGGTTGCTAGAGTAAGTTTGCTCAGTCTGGCAGCCTGGCATTTTCGTTCCCTTTTAGACAACCCACGGAGCAACCGACCTCAACGAAGGACGGCGTTGGTCGTTTGGGAACCGGTGCGGTACAAGTTGGATATTGCTGCAGTCAGCGAAATCAACATCTCCTAATATAAGAAGTGGAGGAGGAAGATTCCGGCTACATCGTCCTATAGAGCGACCATACCTGTAAAATGATTACTTATATAGCATGCATTTTGTTCATGGATTTTTGATGCCCTTGAAAATTCAATTATATTTCACGGAAAACATGCATAAAAAAATTCATTTTTTACTTATTCGGTAGAAAATCACGTCTTCTTCCAATTTCATACTCAAAAGAAGGGTGTTATTTGGTTTTAAGAAACTTTTCTAATTCCCGAATAATTTTAAACCCGACCTGCTGTTACACTTGCATTCAGGGTTTCAAAACTACAAGCTGTATATTTTCCGTGTACGGAAAACCATGCATTTCTCTACGGTGTTAAGAGTCGACCATATGAGGTTCATAAAAGTAAGCGGTGGATTTGAGCAATATTGTTAACGTTACAAGCCACATTCGTAAATGCAGATACGTGACGTTTCATGAACGGCCATTTAACGGTATTAAAAAATCTCACGATTGGAAACTTTTTTAGAACCGAATTATACTCTTCTTTTGAGAATGAAGTTTGTATAAGACGTGCTTTTCTACCCAAAAAGTAAAAGAATGAATATTTTTATGCATGTTTTCTATGAAATATAATTGGATTTTCAAGGGCATAGGAAATCAATGAGAAAATTGCATGCTACGTAATTAGTCATTTTTTTGCAGAGTATAGATCTTGCATGCAGCCGAAAATAAGTTCTTTCGAAAGCCGACTCCCCGAGGTAACCGGATCATTGTGTAAGTTCAGCGAATATTCCCATGTTACAATTGAAAAGTCAAATTGGCGAACACGTGTTTTCAGTAACTCTTCATCAGGCCAAAACGGTTACAATGAAGTTTAAGTTATGCGAATTACATGACTTATAAATGATTCGGGGACTATTAACATCGATCGTTCTCACGCCACTCGCATGACGAGGCGTGCTATGGCGTGGTCGGCGTGTCGTGGTCATTGGGTTCAGGGGGCGAGGAAGAGGGCTCACCGCTCGGCCCATTCCTCGCAAATGTCTTCATGGGCAAAGTCGAGATGACAAGTTTACAAAACACCATTCATGACCTCAGCTTCTACGGTCGGTACGCAGACGATATTTTCTGCCTGACGGATGTTACCACCGACACAGACGTCCTGATTCAAAAATTCAACAATTCACACCCCTCGCTAACGTTCTCTGCAGAGTTTGAGGCAAACAATGAAATCGCGTTCCTCGACGTTCTTCTGCACAGACAAGAGGATGGGTCTATCCAACGTAGAGTATTCCGAAAGAAAACCTGGACGGGACAGTACATTATCTTTCACAGTTTTGTTCCGCTCAACATCAAACGAAATCTAGTCCAGGGATTGGCAGCTAGAGTGCGACGTATCTGCTCTCCTGAGACTGTGGAGGCGGAACTCCAGCAGCTGCGGGATACACTCCACGAAAACGGATACCCAGAAAGATTTATCCTTCGAAATATAGGGGAGCGCACTGCAAAACCTACCATGGCAACTGCAGAAAAGAAGGACTTATTTATAAGATTGCCTTTTTAAGGGGACGCAGCAAGTGAACTGATAAAAAGACGTCTGAAGACAGCGATCACTAGCGCTTTCCCCGCGGCGAACTTACGTGTGTGTTTCACTAACTCCCCCCTCCTACGCTTGGGAGGTAAAGACCGACTCCCGTTGCAGGCCACATCAATGCGTATTTATTCATTCACTTGCTCCTGTGGAGCGGGCTACATCGGCCGTACAACGAGGCGCTTGGAAAAGAGAGTACGTGAACACATACCGGCCTGGCTAGGCAAAGGTGAGAAGAAATCGATCTCGAGTTCTATTCTCGCACATCTTGTCGATACGAATCACCGAGTCGATGCCAAAGAAGCCTTTCAGATTGTCTACCGGACACCAGCAGGCTTCTCCAAAGGCCTACGCCAACGGGTGCTAGCTACAGCTGAGGCAGTGGCTATACGGCTGGCCAATCCAGTGCTATGCTGTCAGAAGACTCTGACACAGGCGCTCTGTCTTCCGTGGCCGACGCCGACCCCAACGTCGCCCCAACCTCCTGATGCCAGGGTGGGTGCACAAGGTACACGACGTACTCACAGCCTATGCCCCCCTCTTCCTCGTCCCCTGAACCCAATGACCACGACACGTCGACCACGCCATGGCACGCCTCGTCATGCGAGTGACGTGGGAACGATCGATGTTAATTGTCCCCGAATCATTTATAAGTCATGTAATTCGCATAACTTAAACTTCATTGTAACCGTTTTGGCCTGATGAAGAGTTACTGAAAACACGTGTTCGCCACTTTGCCTTTTCAACCGGATCATTATTGTCTTATGCTGCATCATGATTAGTTTTACAACACTACTTAATTTATCTTTTCGATACGAGAACGCATTTCGAAATTTCGGTTGATATTTCATGAGTTAGCTCATCTACTGTACGTTCCCTTTTGGACAACCCACGGAGCAAGCGGCCTGTACGAAGGACGGTGTTGGTCGTTCGGGAATTGGCGCGGGACAAGGTGGACATTTCTGCACTCAACGAAATCCACATCTCCTAATATGGCAACTGAAGGAGGCAGATTCCGGCTACACCGTCTTATGGAGCGACCGCAAAAAGGTAGAGCGACGCGGAGTTGGCGTTGCCTTTGCCACCCGGAGCTATATCGTGGGAAGATTGCCCTGTCCACAGCAAGGCTTCGGCGACCGCGTTACGAGCTTGCGTCTGTCTTCGGGAAGCCAGATTTGCCACCGTGGTCAACGTCCATGACCCACTGATCAGCTCCGACAAGGAGAATACTAGGTTCTTCAAAGACCTGCATGCCCTCCTGGCGACTGTGTCGAAGGCGGACAGGTTTGTTTTCGTTGGTAACTTTAATACCTTCTTCGGGGCAGAACACGGTGTCTGGAGGGGGGTTTTGGATCCCCATGCAGTCGGTGGCTGAAACGACAGCGTCCTTCTTCTCCTGCGAACTTGTGCAGAACACCCCCTTCTCCTACCTGCCGACGTGGGATAAAGCGACCTGAATGACCGCCGATCGGTGGTTTCATCTGTGGAATGTCAAAAATCCTTGGACGCACTCGCCACCAGCATTAGGAATGAGTCTTTGAAAATGACGCAGACATCAGCCAGATGCTGGCCAAGAAGTACAGGCTGCACAAGGCCCACAGGAAAAATTGGACCAATTCCCGCAAGACGGCCTCCTTCCGCTATCGTTGCATCGCTCAGCACAGACTGTGGACGTGCGGGACGCCCGCATGACTCGTAAGACTGAGGAGATCCAAGGGCATGCTAACTGCAATGAAACTAAGATCAAGCCAGATTACGGTCCCAGTGAAAGGAGCCGTGTCGCTTTTCAGTTCCGATGGAACGAAGCTTCTGCCAAAAAGTCGTGATTTCTGAAGCGTTGGGCCGAGCACTTCAGTAGTATCTTCAACCACACATGTATGATCTCCGACGCCGTCATCGACGGAGTTTCTCGAGTGGAGATGAACGACGCCCTGAATCTGCCGCTCTCTCTCACCAAAAAAAATTTGAGCCGTATGCCAACTCTCTGGCGGAATAAACGGGGGATCAGACACGATGCCGGCGGAATTCTGCAAACAAGGCGACCTCCGGCCGACAGATCACCTCATAAGGATATTCTGGGAGACGTGTCGCTGCGGACTAATTCATCGGCGGTTCATAGATACGACTATCGTCCGCCTCTAAAAGCGGAAGGTTAACCGGCAATTCGGTGATAACCACAGAAAAAATATTCAGGAGATCTTCGCTCGCGCCCTCATTTACCGTCTTAACGGCCATCTGGAACAGGGATTTCTGCAGGAAAGTCAGAGTGGATTCCAACGCCACTGTGGAACCATCGATATACTCTTTGCCGCCCGCCAGCTGCCAGAAAATTGTAAGAAAAAGACGAACCCACCACTACATTACCTTTTTGAACCTGAGGAAATTCTCCGACATGGTGATTTACAATGGATTGTGGATAAGCATGCATAAATTCGGCTGCCTTGATCGATTACGCACATGGAGCGTCAGCGCCACGATGAGGGGCGATGTCGCGCGTAACGGACACTGGGGTCGTCTCTGAAGCATTTATTAAAACCTGC
Source organism: Spirometra erinaceieuropaei (assembly GCA_902702965.1). Taxonomy (NCBI): domain Eukaryota; kingdom Metazoa; phylum Platyhelminthes; class Cestoda; order Diphyllobothriidea; family Diphyllobothriidae; genus Spirometra; species Spirometra erinaceieuropaei. The sequence continues at coordinate 2,173,656 of CACRXP010000031.1, read as the reverse complement.
AGAATAAAACATGGCTATGCGTTTGCCCCAGTCCTCTTCAGCTTCATGGTTTCTGCCATGATCTCGAGGCCTACCATGATGAGCGCTCCGGGATACGCATCGGCTGCGGAAGCGGTAGCCCTTTTCTCAACAGCCAGCGTCTATGGGCACCATCGCGCCTTGCCACAATTAATTCTACGCGCACGACTGAGCGGTCAATGCCGTGTCAAATGCTGGCATGTAACGGAGCACAGACCCCTTCGCCTCCGGCTGCGCTAACTTCAGGCTAACCATCAACATGGGCATAACAGTGGCCATGCATCGCCCGCCTTCCAACGCTGCATGCATTACCCCTCGCATTCACGTGAACGACACTCAACTGAAGACCGTGGGCACTTTCGCCTACTTGGACAGCACACTTGTGTGCTGCGTCAAAATCGACGGCAAATTGGCCCACCTGATCTCCGAAGCCACTTAAGCATGCAGAACTCCGTCTGGAGCCTCCACGGCCTTCTCCTGAACACCAAACTGAAGATGTATAAAGTTGCCATCTTGACGACGCTGCTGTACGGTGCGGAGATCTGGTCAGATCACAAGAAACAATCGCGGTAAGTTAATCGATTCAACCTCACTTGTCTCCTCGGAATAATAAAGCTGAGGCGGCAGGATGGGATCTCGAACACAGAAGATCTGGAACGGACTAGAATCTCCAAAATCCACGCCATCTCGAGGAAAGCGCAGCCACGTTGGAGTGGTTACCTTGGGTGGATGGACGGCTAGCGTCGACTAAAACGACTGTCCTACTACGGTGTCACCACGCGAGCTCGCCGACAAGGAAGTGAAACCCGTCACTACGCAGACACCTTAAAGGATTTATGGGGGCGGCGACAAATCAGCCCGAAGACTTGAGAAGGCCACCCACAAAACCGACCGGTCTGGAGAAGAGTCATGGAGAGTGGGACAGTAAACTATGGTGCCAACCGGATCGCCCCAGGCAAAGCCAAGAGGGAAGCCTGCAAGTCTCAGGCACCTCTGACCCGCAACATCAGCATCCACCGCCATCCCAACATGCCTGCGCTGTCGACGAACTCTCCGTGCGCGCATCACCCTCGACGGACAGCTCCGGCCTCAATGCGCCAACTCACGAACCCCGGACCACTGCCTCTTCGACCAATCTTGCTCCAACCCTCAAGGCGTCCACAGTAACAGTCGACCTCGCCATCGATGCCTGGAATCGCCTGGCCTTTACTCGTTTCTCTATGGGGTTCCTCTACTGCATGTAATATGCGGGCGGTCTGTGTGTGAAATCCTGCTGTGCGCGTATGGGAGTCAGGTCGTGCGTGTGGTAAGCGCAGACGAGCTGTTCAGAGTTCTGTCAGCCACCTCTCTCAATTTAAGCATCAGTTGGTTGACCGGCCTGGCCAACTGGCTGGTCGACTCTCAGCGCATGCCTCCTCACTAACAAATCATCTGACACGCCTGAGACTATCCCGATACGCTCTATGCCGTGGCTTAAATGGTCACTAGCTGGCGAGAAAACTAGAACCACATTCCAGTCTCCCTTGTCTTTGTCGGTAATATCATTCTGCCTATATCATACGCCGCTGTGCGGCTGCTGGTTGGGTTCGAGAGAGAGCCCGTAAGGCACAATGGAACGAGTGAGTTCCGTAAGAACCATCAGTTAGCGCCCCCCACCCTAGAACCCCATTGCTAGTCCAATGCGTAGTTGGGTAGAGTGACGGACTAACAGACTGAGAGTTAGGTTGCAATGACTCCTTCCTAGTGTGGCTTCTGCAGCACGCCCACCCAGTGGAATCCGAGCCGCCCCCTCTTGTCTTGCTGTGTGGACTCCTGGTCAGTGTTCGGTGTGGACCAGGGGACTGCGGTGGTACGCGTAGGTGCGGACTTATTGTTGAGCCAGCCGCCTGCGTCCTCTCCCGCCTCCGATCAGAGCACCAGACACAGGTGCAGCGCAAATCTACTGTCACTTTAAACTAATTCAAGTCACCGTCCTTGCTCATACCAAGGTAAAGGAACACCCGGTGGGCCAGGACGGTCGAACTGTCGTGTTTACTACTGGATGCCTGCTAGCATTCTATGAATGCTACTTTGGTATCCCACTGAATTCGACAGATTTCGAACCAAATATTCAAATAAACTTTCCGACTGAGCCTACAATGATTTGTTCCGTTTGGTGTCTTCCAAGATGGTGCATTAATTTCTTAGGAGATTAGATGGTGAAATTAAAAAAATGGAGTATCTACCAGAAAGTGTGCAAGAAACGCTGGGGGCACACTGATGAACTGCAGCGGCAGAATGTCAACAAAAGGCATTTCTGGGCTTTGAACTAAATAGTACTTTTGCTCTTACTGGCGGTGAAACAGGCAACACGTCTACCTTTCAGCTCTGTTTTTAAGTAATGAACACCTCAGTACAAACATATTTGCTGGTCTTTTCATTAACAGCAAATAGTTTTCACACCTGTTCCTTTTGTTGGAGTGCGCTTTTTCATTGAATTTAATGGTTTTTGAAGTAGGTGACCAAGCCCTTAGTGAATTGTTTAAAATACTTATATAATCGTGTAAATGTAAATACCAACATGTTTTAGTTACAAAATCGATCTATAACGAAGACACCCTGGGGTTCTTTATCCACATCTGGGCAAATATCTGTTCAGTCGCATATGCCAGCCACAAATAAAAACATGGTCGCCTGAGTATAGCATATTTCGTGGTCGCTTTTTTATTTTGTATTTTAAAACGCTGTGGTTGAATGCAACTTGCAATTTTGAATTCAAAAGAGATGGATTCGCTATCAAATTTCATTATAGAGTTGCAGTGCCTCCTGTTCAAAAGAACGTTTGTTTTTTGATGTCCTTTGTGGTGTTTGAATGTTTACAGATGTGGTGTTACCAAAGTGTCTAACTGGATTTGCATGTGTGGAAGAATTATATGGGTACAGTTGGGCCGGCTTTTAAGGGCATTCTGTTGCAAGTGAATATGCCCCAGAAGTAGACAAGTTAACATCTCAGAGCTTTGCCAACAGGCGCCAATTCGGTTCATGTTTGAAAGTTTAAGGGCAGAGTTGAAGTTCTCGGGAAAAAAGGTTTCTGAGAAGTTGGTGTACTAAATGAATATGGACAGTATGGCATAACTGACAAAGACAAGAGAGACTGAAACGGCCATTTCTGGTTAGCGCACCTCTACCATGGTACGTCCCCGACGGAAACCGACGTGGAAACGAGCCCGTGGCTCAGTAGTAAAAGGCGTTGGACGTCTAACCAACAGATCACGGCATCGAGCCCGAGGTGGTCCACATATCGAGGTTGGATATGACTGGCTGACGACGCCTAATAAGCGCGAAATAGCCATTTCAGTCTCCTATGTCTTTGTCGGTAATACCCTTTTGCTTATATCATGCGCACCTGTGCGGCCGCTATTTGGATTCGAGAGAGAAGGAGCCCATAAGCTACAACAGGACGAATGAGCTCCGTAAGAACGATCGGTGGGCGTCCCTCTACTATTGTACTAAATGATTGTTTTACGTATTCGTTCTAAATTCCACTTCATATAGCCATGAAATCTAAATTATTTTATCTGCAACTGTCTCTGATGATGGATTCAAGTGAGTATTCGAAACGTCAGGCGAAAAAACGCCCTTGTCTCAGCGATCACTTCTTTTTCTGGCCAACCAGTTCCTGGAACACGCATCTTCGTTTGTATCGGCAATGTTTGCTCATATTGACAATAAAATACTGTTCGCGGAACACGTGTTGAAAACGTGTTCATTTAATTTGGGATGCCATGTATTCTCCAAAGCTGCATAGTATTTCAAAGTTTCTTGGGATATGGGGCACTTTGAATGGACTTCTAATTATACCTAAGGCCAAGTATGAGGCTGGCTAAAAGCAGAATGTCCATTGTAGATGAAACTATAATGTCCACTTGAGTAAGTGTTCACGACAAGAGCAGAATTCATTATTGCGTAATTATTTGTCGTACTGACAACATAGGTACTACCTAAAAGCCCAGACACGCGCTCTTCGGCGATCTTATACCTCTGCCTGACGCAACGGCAAGGGATTTAATTCCTAAGTGTATCCTCCAACCTTTCCTGTGCTTTTCTGTTATATAAACTCCAGTTTCACCTTGCCCTATTTAATTCCCGAGGAAATTTAATGCTTTTAGCTAATACCTGTGTTGGCAGTACGGTAATTGATAACACAGCATTATATTATGTAATATTCACAAACCGCAAATAGACAGCCAATAGTATACAACTGTGCAATTATTGACCGCAGTGACAACACAGGTATTAGCAAACAGCATTAATTTTCTTGGAAATTAAGCAAGACGAGGTGAAATCGGAGTTAATATGCCAGAAAACAAATGGGGAAGCCTGGAAGACCCATTGATGAGTCAAATCTCTTGTCGCTGCGTCAGTCAGCGGTACAAGATCCGCGAAACACGCGTGTCCGAGCTTTTAACTAGTACCTTTGTTGTTAGTACGGTAAATAGTTACATAATTGCATACTAATGACTGCCTGCTTGCGGTTTGTGAATATTACGCGGTTATTTCGCAGTAGCTGATGGATTTCAGCCCAAATATTCATATCAACTTTCGGACCGTGCGCGAGATGATCAGTTCCGAAGGATTTACCCCAAATTTGCGCATTAATTTCCTCGGAAGTTAAACAAGGCAACTATTCATTATGTTAGGATACGTTTGGGCATACGTGCCTATTTGACTGTCTTACTTGTTGCAGTTTTGTTAAAGGTTCTCGGTAAGTATTTAATCGAGACTATTTCATTCTTTCTAGGAAATTTAAACATTCGGATTCATTTAACTGCATGTCTGTATAAGGATATTTTCATTTATTATTTGAACATCAATGAATTAGAGAGCTGGGAAATTTAATAATCGCCAAACACAGGAAAAAAGATCTTGTGGACTCTTTTTCTATAAGTACTCAATATGGACATTCGGCGAGGAATTAACGAATAGCACATGGCACTGTGAAAATCGACCGCACTAATGGTTGTCGCGTGGTCCCTCCCCGAATTCATTATTCTTTCTTGTAAACAAAATATTCTGTTTTTCCGTCCTAGACTGAGTCTCGAAGCGTTTTTTCAGCTGGCGGCCGTTGACTGGACATTCGTCTAACTATTTTCAGCAGCAGAATTGCGGCAAATACAGTGGCCCACCAAAATAACTGAACAGAACAT
>CACRXP010000031.1:2088020-2168365 GCA_902702965.1 Spirometra erinaceieuropaei | reverse complement strand
CGTCAGTGGCAAAACCTCGTGTAATCAGTAAGTGAATGCGAACACTGGACATGTGTTGCCAGAAGGAGCGCTGAAAAGCCCTGTCTAGGAACTTTTTATTATTTGCCAGTGACTACTTGGGATGGGTTAAGTCACACATGTAAGCCTGACTTCTAAGAGCATTTTGAAACTATTTTAACATATCGAATGACGGTAAATGCAGGCTGAGTAGAAGAACATAACGGAAAACGAACCGTTAATATAGGCCAGTAAATAAAATAACAACAACAGATTAAAGCAGTCATTTATGGGATGCCCAACATATAAATTTCAGTATGCTAGCTCACCTAAAGTAGATGGGCTAACCCAAGAAATGTCAACCGAAATTCTGAAATGAGTTTTCGTTTCGAAAAGATTAATCAAGTAGTTTTGTAAAACTAGTCGGCCTGCAACATAATAATATAATATTGCAGTTACTTCAGGATGTCCGTTTTCGAATGAACTTCCTTCCGGCTGCATGCAAAAACTAAACTCTGTAAAAAATGACTGCATAAATAGCATGAATTTTTACCATTGATTTTCGATGCCCTTAAAAATTCAATTAGATTTCATGGAAAACATGCACAAAAATATTCATTCTTTTGCTCATTCGGCAGAAAATTACGTCTTCTCCCAGTCTTGTCCTCGAAGGAAGAGTATAATTCAATTTTCAAAAACCTTTCTAATTCCCGAGTAATTTTGAACCCGCTCTACCGTTACAATTTGATTCAGGGTTTCCAAACTACAAGTCGTATATTTTCCGCGTACGGAAAAGCACTCATTTATCTACGGTAATAAAGGGGGATCATATATGGTTCATAAAATTTAGCAGTGGATTTGAGCCATATTGTTAACTTTATAAGCCACATTGGTAAAGGCAGAGATATGACGATTTATGAACGGGCATTTTACGGTATTTAAGAATCCCACAATTAGAAACTTTTTAATACTGAATTACCTCCCTCTTTCGAGTACAAAATTAAAAGAAGACACAATTTCCTACCGAATAAGCAGAAGACTGAATATCATTACATATGTTTTCCATGAAATATAATTAGATTTTTTGAAGGCGTCGAAAATCAATGAGCAGTCGTTTTTTGCGGAGTGTAGTTTTTGCATGCAGCTGGACGGAAATTCATTCGAAAGCTGGCATCCTGAGTTAACTGAAATATTATAAAATTATGTTGCAAGCTGACTAGTTTTACAGCCCTGCTTAATTAATCTTTTCGAAACAAAGAGGCATTTCGGAATTTCGGTTGACATTTCATGAGTTAGCCCACCTACTGTAGTCGCTCGGCCGATACGTCAGGTGAAAGTAGGTAGAGCACGCGTAGAAATGATCCGAGTTGAGAATCGGAATCAAGTTTCTCTTTGGAGGTTGGAACATTACTTTCATAGATTTTTGCAGCAGACAGAGGGTCATTTTTCTGACTGAAAACAAGTTACTAACTTGTCTCCCTTAGATGGGCTAGATACTTGACCTTAAATGACACCTAAATCACGTTCTGTGCTTTTGAATCTCGTGGAGTCAGTCACAATTCTATCTTCCAGCATCATATGCAGGACATTGATAAAATAATTATGGAGCACGCAATGAGCCGTCGTGTACTTGAAAATCATTATTTACTTTCATGGAAGACAGGTTGGACCGAAAGCAAATAAACACGGCCTTTTCAGCCTGGGGGATGTGGAAGCATCAGGCTCTTCAAATTATGATTTTCCAGTCCTCAATATTGTTTGCTGGGAACTGGTGTCATCAAGAAGTCTTATTTGAAGTTCAGCGGTAGATTATGAACATGTAGTATTTCTCTTTCTGCTGAACTCGATTAATGTGCTAAGTGATTTTTCAGTAGCCACGAAAAAGACCTGGAAGTTTTATTTGACCTTATTTTGGAAAAAGATGAAGAGCGTGAGCATTCCGTCGTCAAAATGATTAGATGAAGCATCTTTTACAGAGAAGGTCTAATGTCAGAAATATGACATCTTATCGAGTGTATATAAGTCGCAGACTCTGGTGAAGTAAGTAAGATGCGTTCGGCGATGCAGCGCTACTATTTAAGATTGACTTTTCAATGCGACGCTGTCATCATCTATGGAAAAAGTCAGAGTACTAGCCAAATGGGAAAAAGCTTTCGAGAACTGTCCAATTTCAACATTTTTGATAAGCATAAAAAGCCTAAATCACATTTCTGACAACCAAGCAAACACAGCGAAGTGCTCACTGACTTTTCAAAGGCTTTCTAAGTCTACCGGAATTTTATCGAAGAGAATTTTGCAGGATGAGCCAGTGCTGCCTCAAATCGCGAAGATAGTGGACTCAAAGTTACACTTCCATCTCACATCACATTTTTTTCCAAAGTCACAGCCATCTCCGCATGCCGAATTGTTGGATCGCAGTGAAAAGTATAGATACTGTCCGCCACAATTTCCATCCTAAAGTTTCTTCGCAGCAGAGGCAGTATGCACAGCGGAAAGGAGGTTCGCTCTAAAAAATCTCCCTGTGCGTTATAAAATGTGTTTCTAGCATAGTCCCAACCACACTCATCCGATTTAATATGTTTCAATGCAACGAAACCGTCAAAGATGAACATGGCTTTGCCGTTGCTTCATTGCAACGGCTACATTTGCTAACCCACTGTTTACAACTCTTTGCACTTCAGAGGGCTAGCGTATATTCTGGTAGTTTACCAAAATGTACGTGTATAAATACTTGTAAATATACACAGGTACAGAAACCTACATTTTAATTTTGAATTTTGAGATGGATAGGAATGGCTGACGACGCCTGAAGCGGCCGAGGACGTCAAGAATAGCACACACCAAAGTAACGGAACATTGGGGAGAGATCCTGGCTAAGGTCGATTTGAATAGGGTCGTTAACAACTTCAACCTCAACTAGGCGATAAGGTATAATGCAAAGAGATGTGAATTGGCAATACGTATAATAATAATAAATTGTACAAGCAGCATGAGTTATTACAGTGGAGTGGATTGTCTGTCTGAAGAGGCGACACCTGAGAGTTCAACCGTTGATTTCGACGATGTCAACCGTGTGCCCCACAGATGCAGCTGCAACGGTGGGAGCAGGGACGGTGACTTGCGCAGGGGTTTATAGTGCTGCTAGACTTGCGCTGCATCTAACTGCACTCTCTCCTCCTCCCCCTCCTGATCCCGGTGTCAAGACAGATTAAAGAAGACCGGAGGCGAGGGAGGCCGCAGGTGGATGGCTCGGACGGATCCTCACCTTGGCGTTACACCACATCCCCTGGTCCACACAACAAATGACCAGGATTTCAACCAACACAACAGAGATTTGGAAGCTGGCACGGCCGAAGCCGCACCTAGGCGTGCCGCCAACGCCCGACTCGGATCCTACACTGTGGTGGGAGTACCATAAAGGCCACATTTAAAAGGAGTCATTGCAGCCTGATTCTCAGGCCTCCACCAGTGCAGGAGGAGGTCCAAGTTACCCCGTCAGTTGGCAACCTTCCAAGCCACGGCTTTTAGCGCACCGTGATATCTTCAAGCGCGTCAGATTGTTTATAGTGAGGAAAGTGCGCTGAGTCGTCGACCTCACTCTCCATTCCAACTCCCACACCCCAGCCGCTGCCCGAGCTGGTCAGCAAACTGGAGTGGGGAATGGGCGCGGTGGCTGACACGGTCGACTGACCATGCTTGCGCGCGCCACAGCACGACCTGGCCCCCCATACACACACAAATACTAGGGTTTCACACAAGGGGGGTTGAACGGCGTGTCTCTCACTTGTGTGAGAGGGCCGTGGAAGGTACTGCTTCAGCTCGTCCTCGTCCCACCAGTCCGTCACTCCAGGCAACACACACACACAACGCGACGAACTGCGTAAACCGAGAGCGGGCGTCAATCAGCAACCTTCCTGTCCACGACGCTCGACATGTCGGGATAGTCTCAGACTCAGGTCACTCGTGCAGCCGAAGCCGCATGGGGACCGAATCGAGATGTACACTTCCCACTTGCGTGGAAGGTGGCAGTTGGTGCATGCGTGGGCGAGTGTTGATGTGAGTTGGTGATGGTGGAGGAGGGTAGGGAGTGTGTGGATGTGTGGTGTAACCGGCGGTTGTCTACCGCAGGTCGTCGTGGATGCGCATGTGGCCGAATAGACCCACGCGATGCGTGAAAGTGCGAGGGCAGTGTGGGCAGTGGAGGCGAATGCGGTGGGTGTAGGTTGGTGCTCCAGGCTCTGGTTAGCCAGTCTCTGTGCGATGTAATTACAAGTGACCTACCAGGCCGATGCGTGAGGTGAATGTGCGTGGACAGTGTGGGCAGGTGAAGTCGGTAGTTTTGGTGTCAGTTGTAGGAAGTGCGGTGGTGGTGCTGGGTAATTAAGTGGGGGTGGGGTTCGGCATGATGGATGAGTCGGTATTGCGGTCAATTCCGCTCTCGTGAATGCGCATGTGGCCCAATACACCCATGCGATGCGTGAATGTGCGAGGGCAGTGTGGGCGGTGGAGGCGAGTGCGATGGGTGTAGGTTGGTGCACCAGGCACTGGTTCGCCAATCTCTGTGCGATGGATTCGCAAGTGACCGACCAGGCCGATGTGTGAGATGAAGGTGCGGTCGCAGTGAGGGCAGCTGTAGTCCTGATCCTCATCGCTGGAGTCGAAGACAGTAGATGTATTGTCGGTTGTTGCGTGAGTGACAGTCGTCTGAGCAGCCTTCACAAGGGCAGTGGTGGTGGAGGAGGAGGGGGAGGTTAGGGGTGGCGGGGCAGTGGAGTAGTCAGAGGTAGTTGACGGCGGAGAGGACGAGGAATGTGCGGGCGGGGGAACGATGGTTGGTGCAGTTCGAGGGACGCAGTTGATCCGCAGATGTCCAACAAGTCTGATGCGAGCCCGGAATGTTCGTTGGCATCGAGGACACGTTGGAAGCGGTTGTGCGGCGGCGTTGCGTACTGGGCGAATATGGGACTTGCGGTCTTCGCGTTTCGTTTTGGAGGCAGCGATGCGGTTGGCTTCGTAGACCGCAGCGCCTGTCTTTACTGTCCTCCTCCATGTCGGTCGATCGAGTGCGAGCTCTTCCCAGTTGGCCGTGTTATTTGCAGACAGTTCAGAGTGGACTTCAGGGTATCCTTGTTACGCCGAATTTGGCCTCCTTGACGGCGAGAACCCGTCGCGACGTCTCCGTTGAAGAGTCGTTTGGGTAGTCGTCCGTCGTCCTTGCGCACCAGATAGCCGCTCCAGCGCAACTGCGTTTGTCTCAGCATGGTGTAGATGCTGACGATTCCGGTCCGTTCCAACATATCGGTGTCGGGGATGCGGTCCTGCCAGTTCAGCCTCAGGATGCGACGAAGACAACTGAGGTGGAAGTGGTTCAGACGGCGAGCCTGCTTTGTGTACACCGTCCAGGTCTCCGCGCCATACAGTAGCGTCGGCAGGATGACGGCCTTGTACATCTTCAGCTTCGTGCTCAAATGAAGACCATGACGATTGCAAACTGTGCTTTGGAAGGCTTGGCTGGCTTTCGAGATCCTGTTGGCGACTTCGTCATCGATCTTCGTGTTGCATGAGAGGGTAATGACCAGGTACGGGAAGTTCTCCACCACTTGCAGTTGGATCCCAGTCACGCTGTTTTGCGGCGCGTTGGTGGGAATGGCGGAGTTGGGTGGCGGTTGATGCATCACCACCGTCTTCTGTGTGTTGACGATCAGACCGAAGTTTTCGCAGGGGACGGAGAACAGGTCCATGCTACGTTGCATCTCCTTTTCCGAGGTGGTGTTCAGGGCGCAGTCGTCAGCGAAGAGAAGTTCGTGAGCGGTTGTTGTGGATACGCGCGATTGGAAGTGCATCCGTCGTTGATTCAAGAGTTAACCATCCGTCCTGTAGGCGATGCGGATCCCGGGGTGCTCATCACGATAGGGGTACGTCAGCATGGCAGAGAACATAAGACTGAAGAAGGTAGGCGCCAGCATGCACCCCTGCTTCACTCCATTGGTCACTGCGAATGCCTTTGAGACGGCTCCGTTGTCCGTGATTTGCGCTATCATACCGTCGTGCAGCTGACGTACCATCTGAGTGAATCGCTCCGGACAGCCGAATTTCTACATGACCTTCCACAGTCCTTTACGATTCACCGTGTCGAAGGCTTTCGTCAGGTCCACGAAGCTATAGTACAGGTGAGTCCGCATCTCCTGGCACTTCTCCTGAAGTTGACAAGCAGCGAAGATCGTATCCGTGGTCCCACGATGACGACGGAAGCCGCATTGGCTTTCCGGCAAAAGGCCCTGTTCGAGATGGTTATTGAGGCGGTTGAGACGGATGCGAGCGAAGATCTCCCCGGCGATGTTCAGCAAGGAGATGCCGCGGTGATTATCGTAGATTTGGCGGTTCCCTTTTCGCTTGTATAGGTGCACGATTGTTGCGTCCTAGAAATCTTGCGGTACTTTGCCTTGACGCCACATCTCCTGGAAGAGCGCAGTCAGGCGGTCCATGAGTTGGGGACCTCCGTGCTTGTAGACCTCAGCAGGAATTGCGTCCGACCCGGGTGCCTTCCCGCTGGAGAGCTGCTGCACGGCCCTGATGGTTTCCTGGAGAGATGGTGGGAGGTTGAGGTCCATGTTGGTCTCCACTTGCGGCAGCATCGGAGATGGCGGAGGGGCGATTGAGGACGCCTCGGAAATGCTCGGCCCATCGCTGTAGAATTTGCGTCCTCTCAGTCAGGAGAGTGCTACCGTCGGCGCTGAGGAGAGGAGCAGTGCCCTTCGTCGGCGGACCATAGACAGCTTTGATCGCAGAGAAGAGGTTCTTCCACTCGTTGCGGTCCGCGTAGCCTTGGATCTCCTCAGCTTTGCGAGCAGTTCAGCTGTCCTGCATCTCGCGAAGTCGTTGTTGAAGCTGGCGGCGACTGCGGCAGAAAGCAGCTTTGTTATCCTCAGTGGGGTGATCTACGTAGTCTTTATGTAGGCGGTTCTTCTCAGAAAGCAGATTTCTTATTGCGGCGCCGTTGTCGTCGAACCAGTCCTGTTGTTGGCTGGAAGCGCGACACCTACATGCTAATTAATTAACCGATGGGAATGTAGCGCTGTGGACAACTGCAGGGGAGGGCCGAGGGAGTTGCTGGCGTAGAGGGAGAGAGAGAACGATGCGAACGTAACGGTAAGTTGCTCGAAAGGGGTCGGCGGAATTGAGAGGAAGGGACACTGGCCATCTTCACTAGCACGCATTTACCCCATCACCATCCTAAGTCCGCGCGCGAAAAAGTGTTTCTTCATTCAAACAACCCTAGAGAGCTCGAAGGGAGTTACATGCATGTTAAGTCGGAGGTAAGATTTCCCAAAGACGCCACCGATTTTGCGCCGCACAATGAACTTTTAGACGGGACGCTAATTATTTATGCTTAAAGATTGAACGCCGTGCAGAGGAGACGTTCATAGTTTAATGAACAATTTTGTGCTTGATAATTTTTTGCTTATGCCGTTCACTGTTAGGTATAAAGATATAAAGCCAATGGCTATGAGTCAGGTTTCTACATTTAGCTACGCAAAAGGTTATCAACCTTAACATACCTACCGTCTCACTCGTCTTTTACGAAAGGCATCTGCCTTCCTCTTAAAACGTCCGCTGGACACGTTTAATAAAGTGGTCTTGACATTTGTTTCTGCGGTTCGCATCACAAAATTATGCCGTACTCAGATATCTTTAGAAGAGCACTTTCGCATTTATTGCTTCAAAGGCCTATGAAAGCTCGGTTTAAGTGATTAGTCATCGCAGATAGCTGGCTTTTGGTCTGTTTAATTCGAAAAATGAAACTCAATCGCAACACACTATGCAAGACACTGCACTGTGTAGGTTTAAACGACGAAAGTTGCGAAATTTGTTTTAGGATCAGTTTTGACCCATCTTTTGTGATGAGACAGGGAAAACGGTCACATATCTCCTCCTGAATTCCCGCAATTCTAAAACCTCTTTGCTGTTAAGTAATAAGAGAAGAATTCAAACAAAATGGTAAAAAGGCTTTTTTACCAGTTTTGATCCCAAAAGTTGAGCTGCAGGATATGGCAAGTAATTCGGTTTTTTTTCCAAGCTAAAATCCTACAGTGATCTTCGAACTTCTCAGAAAATAAAATATAATTCTGTACCTTGAAAAGGAAAAATATGACAAAGGCTCTTGGACGCTCGGGATAATGGAATTACCGTGATGACCTCGTTATTTGCTGAACAAAACGTCTGCGCTTTTACACGGGAACATTATTAAATTTATAACAATCGGTCTGAGAACCGTAGGAAATTATTTGTTGGAGTTTATGTTGGGGGACTTGCTGGTTATGAAGTTTAAGCCTTAAAGTCGGCGACCAGTCGTATGAAATGCTAACCATGATCTCGAAATTCGTTTTATTTAGGATGGGTCGCTTTAAGTGGGGTTGTAATACTGACTACCACTAAGCGAATTCCGAGGCAGTTTAGTTATGAGAAGGTAGAGGTTTTTGATTGAAACTCTTTCCAATCTCCTGCAAACACATATAAAAGTTATTTTTGGGTAAAATGTGTTTTTCCACGCCTTTTTGATACGTTTTTAAATGCACATAGCTTTTATGGAAAATATAATAAAAATATACCTTATTATATTCATTTTGCAGCAAAAGATATCTCGTCAAAGAACGTGTGTGTACTGATATCAATAATTTTTAGAGACGATATTTTCTAATATTTTTTAATTGCTATCTTAAGTTTCGTCGTAAACATTCCTTTATTAACGTTCTATATGAAGTATGTAGCATGGTTCAAATCGATCGTAGTGTTTTGTGAGCCATGGTTTGCAACTTTTGATTGCATGCGTGAATGGTGGTTTCCTCTTTACTTGAAAATAATGCAGCTTGTCCAATGTATACCTCAAAAACATATGTTACGACTGATTGGATTCTAAATTATTTGATCATCGGAAAACTTTTAAAATCATACTATTTCCCCTCTGTTAGTATAATGCTTGCAGAAGACAGCATTTCTATCCAGTGCCCATGGCAGGCCATATTTCTGGTTAAGTATTAATGTTATGTTAGGACATCGGATACAGTAAAAAAACTAACGCTATTCAAATAACAATTTTTATCTTATGCGGTGGGAAAAGAAGGCTTTTAAACGTTGACTGATTTATCCTGTGATTATGCTTTACGTCATTTTGTACCAAAACATCACTTAAATAATCATTCCTAATTAAAACTGCCATTCAGAATTGCGGTCAAGATTCCATTAGATTGGTCAGTGATTGTATTTACTGGTTGCAACTGCATTTGGTCAAGTGGAGGGACTACTGGCGGGTCCGTGTAAATTTTTTGGATGGCGCAGTCTTCCCCTATTTCTGTGGGGTTTGTCATATTATTCTGACTTGTACATTTCACAGGCGAATGAGGGTAGCGGATGACATTGGGGTAGGAAGGCGAAAAACACCGTTTTATTCAATTTTCTGGACTACATGACTAACCCTGTCGTCCGTTGAAAATTTTTTGAATAAATATATACAACGCCTCTGACATCTATCTGTCATGCGCAATGATGAAACACGTACAGTATATGTGCTAACTTATGAAATATCAACCAAAATTTCGAAATGCGTTCTCGTTTTGAAAAGGTAATTTAAATAGTGTTGTAAAACTAATCATGATGCAGCATAATTCTATAATTATCCAGTTATTTCAAGGTGCCGGCTTTCGAAAGAAATTATTTTCAGCTGCATGCAGGATCTATACTCTGCAAAAAATGACTACATAAGTAGTATGCAATTTTCTCATTAATTTTCGATGACCTTGAAAATTTATTTATATTTCATGGAAAGCATGCATAAAAATATTCATTCTTTTACTTAGTCGGCAGAACATCACATCTTCTTCCAGTGTCATACTCAAAAGAACAGTATCATTCGGTTTTAAAAAAGTTTCTAACTGCGAGATTTTTTAATACCGTTAAATGGCCGTTCATGAAGCGTCATGTATCTGCATATACGCATGTGGCTTGTAAAGTTAACAATATTGCCCAAATCCACTGCTTAATTTTATGAACCTCATATGGTCTCCTCTTGACACCGTAGAGAAATGCATGGTATTCCGTACATGGAAAATATGCCGCTTGTTGTTTTGAAGCCCTGAATGCAAGTGTAACAGCAGGTCGGGTTCAAAATTATTCGGGAATTAGAAAAGTTTTTTAAAACCGAATTATACTCTTCTTTTGAGTATGAAATTGAAAGACGACGTGATTTTCCACCGAATAAGTAAAAGAATGAATATTTTTATGCATGCTTTCCATAAAATATGATTGAATTTTCACAGGGCATCGAAAATCAATGAGAAAATTGCATGCTTCTTATGTAGTCATTTTTGCAGTGTATAGGTTTTGCATGCAGCCGAAAATAAATTCTTTCGAAAGCCGACACCCTGAGGTAACTGGATCATTATAGATTTATGCTGCATCATGATTAGTTTTACAACACCACTTAAATTACCTTTTCAAAACGAGAACGCATTTCGAAATTTTGGTTGACATTTCATGAGTTAGCACATCTACTGTAGCTGGGTGTAATACCGTGCATTGTCGGACAGAACGTTCGGTAAATTACACCCTTAGAGCGATTGCAGATCGAACCTCCTTCCGACGCTGGTGTAAATGCTCATGAAGATAATTAGCTGATCTCGTTGTCAGTCAGTTCCCTCTTAAACGGCCAGGTGTCCCATGGATCGCTACGACGATTTTGAAGCCATTTATGCAAAAAATCTACATTTTGTTATGACGCATGCACAACGCCAAATACTGCAATGAAATGCGGTAATTACTTCACTACGACAAAGAAGACATGAAAATAACAGCGTAGCGCACATTACCATTCTCTCGCGGATGCAACGTTTTACTGTTTCATTTACCGCAGTAATTCCAACTTTTCCCCTATAGGCAGTTATATCCCCAGCTGCAAGTATTCAGATGTGAGTTGAGGCTAGTATTTTGTCCTGTTGACGTATTTACTTTTCTAAAACGCCAGAATATCTGAAACGTCAGGTGTACAGATAATCCGGATATGATATTTGTGACCATATTGTCGCACAAAAAGTTATACTTTCTTATTTGGGGTGTGGCGGCACGCGTAACAGCGGTCTCGGGCAGAGCCAATCACCTGCGCCCGATCCTGTCTCTGGTCTTGCTGACTGTGTTCTGACATCGGAACCAGGTGAGCGAGGAGAAGAGGGTGCGGTAAATGTAGCGCAAGTCTGCCATAACTACAAACTAGTTAACACGCGAGTCACCGTCTCTACAGTCACCATGCTGACAGTCGTATTGTGACCTCAACCCCTATAAACAGAGAAGTCTGGCAGTGCGGAACCACTCGCTGCCCTCGTTTTCAATTTTAAACATAACAAGTGTTTAACAGGACTGTAATTGCTGCGACAGTAGTAGACTCTTCGAAATTCAGCTGCCGAGCAGATGCGGCGGGCCACAAGAATTCGTACAATAAGAAGTGGACGCCGGACGTTTCGGATTCACGGTCGAACACATCATCAGAGACGTTATCGGATAAAGGTGATGGATTCTGTCTTCGATTGTCTGCTCGGGTCTGAATCTGGACTGCCAGGCGCATGGAACACTCGCTCCAGTGATCTGGAACTCACCGCCGTGTTTGTATCGATGTACTCACGGCGCACCGTGACAGAGTATTTACTTGGCCCTTAGCAGACAATTTGTCAATAAGTGAGCACATATTCCCCAAAGAAAAAGTGCTTATGCATATCATGACTGCATAAAAATGCAATCTTCCCTTAACTCTACCAGACCACAGTTGACACACTAGCCGTGGTAGGCAGATTTCGTCATCATTTACTTGTTTATCGGACACTTAGCTTGAGCACGACTCAAGAAATCCTTTATGCAGGCTCCGTTGCCGTACTTGTGCACGCAGCCATAAGTTTTAAAACGTGTGTTCCTTTTAGCTGTTCTCTCGACCAGACAAGTTTCATAAAAACCTCTTCCCAGAAAGCATTCGCGTGCGCCAGTTTTGTAGTGCTTAATGCCAAACATCAAAGCGTTTTTGACTTTGATGGTAAGGGCCGTAACTATAGGCGTTTGCCTAATGTACTGTGGAAAGTTTCTCGCGCAACCCATTTGAAAAAATGTTGTCATGTTCGTCGTAATACAGATAAGGGAAACATCGCCTTTTTACTCGCCTGACAAAACGGATATTCATAGCCATGCATTTCTGTAGCAGTAGTAAATGGCTATTGTAACAAAAATAAATAAAAAAGCAAAACGTCTGACGCATACGTCGTATTCAGTCTGAATTTCTGCCACTCCTCGGCGACTGCTAACATGATACATATCGTCTGCCCCAGTAATCCCACCACAAGCATCACTTCGTTCCTACAACCTGTCCCGAAATACACTAAGGGTAGCCAAATTATCACAATGGATCCTGAGATTAAAATTTACCTGCATTTACTTCAGTAACTTTTGTTCTTCACAACTGTTTGGTAAACACGTTTGCAAAACATTTATCGAAAAGTTCAAATGGGCTGATTATCTGGTGTGCTCTGACTGATCTCAGTCATTCCCATTCTGCTAGTTTGACTACTAGGATATTGAGATCGATTATTTTCATATTGCAAGGTCGTTATAGGCTTCTTTAAAACAGTGCGTGCAGTTCGAAGATTAAATAAATGAATCTGTTAGTCGACACCGAGTTTTAAATTTTCCAATATTGTCTGCGAATGGCGTCACCATTGATTCCGCTGGACTTGTTCGAATTTGTTTCATGCGTTTAAAATGCTTACAAAAGTTGGATCGGGTTAGTGTTGATGGGTATACGTTCCGTTCCATTTCATTATGCATATATGTATATGCATTTTCTAAAATAACATCCGTAAAGAATTTAAATCATTCACAGTTTCTTTATGGCAATCATTTTTTTACAATTTTATTCGATATTTATACACGGCATTCCTGAGAACGCACTGATTTGCTATGCAATTTTGTGAAAGAGAGTATTTTCATGTTTCGTCCTTATTTATATTCGAAAGCATATTTAAACAAAACATATTTACTACTTTTTGATGAACGGTTTGTATCTCAATGACTCTTTCCTGAAGAGCACAGGTCTAAAGAACGTCGGTTTACAAGACAAATGACTATCGCATGGAACAACTCACAAGAAAGCTACAAGACGTGGAAATATATCAGTCGTCTTACAAATCTTTTCTGAACGGTTTTAACTTTGTTCGGGCGAAACACGCGTTTAAATGGTAAATCTGAAGGCAATAAAATCACGTAAGGCTTTGGTAAAAAACTAAAATGAGTGGGAGGTAAAGGAGTATAGCAGGGGGACCGGCGGGAGATGAGAAATGTTTGTTCATGGAACGCCGTTTTGGGTGGTAGTGTTTGAAGTGCTCGAGACCGCCCATAAGAGGAGGCGAAATTTCATGTGAGGGAAGGAGCTGAAGCGGAGTGATCCTAGCCAGTCGGTTGCTACGACGTACCCTTTGGGAGGTCCTTTGGCGTAATTGTCAAAGGGAACCAGTTTTGGGCAGGGTGGTCTTAAGATCCGAGGAAAGGTACAACGCAGACCTCTGATGTCAAGTGACAGTCAACCCTGTCGTCACCAGTCGGTGCGTCGGCATCCTGTTTAAACTATGGAAGGTAGTTAGATGGATTCCAGTCCGGAGCTCGAAGTAGGTGTGCTTCTGGGTCTCTCTGACCAGAATGAGCAATGTTCAGGCGATTATCTTAAAGGATGCATATTGAGTTGAATTGTACAATCTGTCAAGCAGATAAATGACAAGCAACTAGATGCCTATTGCTGCTAACTTGACTGATAGTTTATCCGTTCTTCCAAGACGAATATGTGGAGTATTCAGGAAAGCCATCTCGCATCTGGTATCATCTCACTTAAGCCCTGGTGCGGTACTCGACAAAGTAAAGGTTGAACTTCCTAATTACTTAATGGCCGCGGTCATCCATATATTCAAATGACTGTAATATCTTAACTTAGTAGTTGTTGAGTCATCCTGCGCTCCTATGCAGAGTTTTGTTTGCTTCTGGCAGAAATATTACGAAATAACCAATCAAGAAACATGTTTTGGTGCATGAAAGGGACCGGTATTTCAGCCTTGTGTCCATACAGCAATCCATCGTAAGAGATGCGCAAATAAGGTGGGCACGCGGAATGCCAGCCAGTCAGCTAAGTCTGCAGATCGTTTAGGGCAGCATGCGTTTGCAGGATACTGACATGATCCTTGTTGAGGTTCATATCGGAGCAGCTATGTCCGATAAGTAACCGTTCTGTCAAGTACTTCACTTGGACAATCAACTGCTCAGTTGAGAAATTATCAACTGCCCTCTGAAATGATAAATGGTAACAGGTCCATAATTCCTGCGGTCACAACGAAGTCCTTTCTGTCCTTCTGACAAAACACAAACACAGCGATCTATGGTCTTGTCTTCAAAAGGACGACTTTTTGATATTCCCCAGCTTTATGTTACCACAAGCTGCAGTTTATGACAGTCATGATGTTAGATACGCTCCAGAATGATATGGAAAATAGTCACTCGCATGAGCAGACGCTTTTAAGAGAACGATAGCATATTTGCCTTAGTACTCAAAGTTAAAATCAGTGTGTTTTTACAGCTTGGACACACCATTTTGCTACTTTTACCAAATTTCGTTGCTTTACTTCTTACCATATTAGACAAACAAATGATGTTTATACACAATTAGCAAAAAATATACGAATTACAGCAAGCCAGGCCTGAAGAATTTGTTCGTAGTTTTTGTCAGCGGGAAGTACCAGCCTACCGGTCTTCCCGACGGGAATACCTGGAAATGCTTGTGAATTCCCTTCTAAACTTCAAAGTTCCAGGCATGAAAGCCAGATAGGCGGTGCTGATTTGAAACAATAATTCAAAAATTGTACATGCTTATTAATGTGGTAAGTTAATAAGTCAAGTATCAAAGGTACATTTGGACAGTGACTATACGATTGTTGTACAAACAGTGTGATTTAATTTTGCACAGAAACGAACGGAATGACCATATGTAAAACAACGTAATTGCAAAACGTTTACAACATTTCGGATGAATCATCTAACAGTCTTTTCAGAATTTATTATACAAATTAGACCCAGGCGGCTGCCTGCGAGGGTGCTACACTGAGCATCGAGGCACAAGCGGATGAGCCTACCCCGGAACCGATCGGCGAACGCACTTCCAGCATGGCTTGTACGCTCGACCGTCAGTATTCGCGGGGGATTAGGCACTACAACTACCCGCAAACGGTTGAAATGCGCGAATATTTGAAACCCCTCTAACAGCGCTTAAAACTGCCTACTCAAATGCCACAACACCAAACTATTATCCTAAAACACTATAATATTATTTCGAAATCATCGTGTAACGCTACTCTTCAAAATATGGCTTACAGCTACGCGTAGACACATGTCTAATTGCTATTTTTGCTAAAACGAAGGCTAATCAAGCTGCCCCTCTTTTCGGGCGTGTATGTCCTATTCAATACAGTACTAAGGCTTTACCCTAATATAGTATATATTAGTGACACCGGTACACTCACAAATTCAGGAAGCACTAGATAAATGAAGATAACTGGCGAATATTTTAGAAATGCCCAATGAAAGAAAATTGACTTAGCAAAAAAGTGATTTAGCGCATACTTAACCTAGGAGGTTTGCTGTATATCCAGTCACAATGAACAGGACAATGAGCACGCTGCTTGATTGCCAGAGCGTTGAACTTATATAGTCTGACTAACTACCCCTTTTCTGCAACTGTCTCTGATGCTGGATTCAAGAGAGAATCCGAAACGTCTGGCGAATAAAGCCATTGTTCTAGCGATTGCTTCTTCTTCTGATCAGTCTGACTAACGTTGGACGCCGGTTCAAGGCTCAGATGCGGCAGGGTAGATTTGAATACGGCCGGCTGATGACGATTACTGAGCCAGAAATGGCCACCTCAGTCTCTTTTGTTTTTGTCGACAATTTACTCCTGCATTAGGTCCAAACTGATCGTCACGCAAAGACAGAATTCTTCGCCATTGTTGTCTTGGTGGAAAAATAGATAGCAAAAGCCGGAATTTTGCTCCCTTTCGAAGATTTCACAGGTCGAAGACCGTCAATATGTCGTTGATTCTAATGGTGGAACAGCGAGAAATTTCAACCCAAATTCATTCTACCATAAATAACTGTTTCTTACCTGTAGATGATTCGATTCCTAACGACATTCTCGGGAGCAAGCTCTCCGAAACTTAATCCGGCATTAAACGGAATAAGCTGAACACATAATCATTGACACGTCTTTTTTCGACCAAAGCGAATTTACAGCATACGCCGTGTGCTAAAATAGGAATCTTCGCCCGAGACTCTTTTCTAAGAAACACAAGGGAGACTATTTAAAAGCCAATTTAGAGTTATTAAAATTGAATAGGTGCTGACAATTATCTTTTGATATTCTGGAACTCTTCAGTTTGACTGTCCTAATTTTGTTAAACTAGTCAAAGTCACCCGCTCCTCAGTTAGAACCATAGTTTTCGATATAAGGTGCACGAAATTCTCCTCGAGTCTAAATTATAAACTAACACTGTTTTACCACAATCTGTTTAAGGAGCCTTCCTCTCCTTTGGATGTTTTGCCAAACATAATAGTCCATACTAGGCAGGAGTGGAATGAATTACGAGAACATTCGTACATTGCGGACGCAACTTGCCACTTTTCCGGCCCATTCCTGCGAGGCAATACAAAATGACGTTCTGTGATAAAGTATTCCCCTCAGGGCGTTTTTGAGCAGGTTTTTTCTGTCAAATTATGCGACTTATCGTGAGATCTTCAGGCAAACTAGAACGCAGTTACAGACAACTATCATTATCCGATAGTTCGAACATGATGATGTAAATATGGCCCCGAAACGTAGCAAATGGGTTCGCAATTCCAGCATGAGTTCAAAGAATTCGCGTCATATAATTTGATCTGAAAATCCACCATCTATAATTGTGTTTATAATGCATGACAACAGTAACAAGAATTCTCAAAGAGGGAACTTAGTCAAACACTGAAAAGAACATGCCTTCCTGGGTTTAACCCTTCAAAATACCGAAATTCAGGATTCTCCAAAGAGCTAATGTACCTAGGTACCTCATACCTTACTGAACACTGAAGAGGTCCATTTTTGGTAGCCTAGAAGCGTAGGCTAGACCCAAACTTTCAACCTGCTACGGCGGTTGGGGAAAGTGGTCATACGCTTGAACTTCATGGAGCTGCTATCTTAGACCTGGGTCAATCAAAGGCAGAACGAGTAACACTTCAGGCGGGTTACTCAGATGCCATCAATAGGCATCTGGGCTTTCCTGCAGGTTAAAAAGGCCTTCACACTTACTTTCGTAGAGTTCAGGACCAGACGACTACACAGAACTTAAAAAGGCCGCGCAGATCGTCCGACGACAAGTTCACTCGACAAAGAAGGAAAAGAGCCGCCAGATCGGCAAACCCCGACAGAGGCTCAATCACCTCTCCCCCCCCGACGAGGTGGTGATTTACAACGCACGGAGCTAAAAAGCTCGGCTAACATAGCAGAAATGCCGAGGCAGCAAGAGGAGAGGAAAATCGGACGGTGTGAACCCGAGCAGCGCAGTATGACACTTCCATTTCTGCCCGATTAAGTGCATTTTACGCCTTGACGATGGTGAGCCGACCAAGCTCTACGAAACGTCACAGCACTCCAATAAAACTCTTCCGGCGGGCTTACCTTGTTTTCAAAACAAATGGCTCCATGTACATAACGTAGAAAATAATAACAAAACGTCAGTGAACAAGGGAATGCACTCGCCAATAAACGCTTTGCTGTAATTGCAAGTACTGTTAAAAGATTCCTCGATTTTTATTAGGACAAAGCCCCATAAAAGTTACAGCATCAACCGTGATGACGCAAAATGCAGCATATCGAAATTCGAAATTTTAGACTTTGCTTTTCTCACACATACTTTCCTTGTGCTCGCATTTGTCCGAATGGTAAAATTGTTGTTTGCAAGCCCTTAAGATTGTAAAATAGTAATAACCAACTCATTGGCACAATGCCAAAACGCGCGTCCTTCTGTATCTCATTCAATAAGGGAGTCAAAGCGTTTTTATATTATTCCCGCCGCCGACCACGTATTCAAAAAGAATGGGGGCTTCATACGAAACAAAAGAGCTTTGAGAGACAAACCGAAACGCGTCTTCGACAGAACGTATTTAATCGCAATGGGCCGAAACCCCGTTTGCTGTATAACAAGCTTTTTTCATGAGGAAAACTAATAAATAGACAGATACGATGCAGATTGAAAGAACATAAAATGTCTGAAAAGGCTCGTAACTAGAAATATTTTAAAATCCAAAGGCATCTTTTTAAATTCGAATTTATGAGAAGACCTGGTTTTCGATTGATTGATTTTCCGTAGTATTTATCGACAAATATAAGGATAACGACAATTAACAAAAAGCACACCACCCAAGTAGTCAATTTGCATCATGTGCGGTTTTTGTAAACGCAAAAGAAGCGTTTTTAAAGGCCGGCAGCCTAGCGGGTCTAAAATGAATAATAATAAATAATAATCGATGACAAATTTTACATACCTGCCTTCGAATTTCTTTCTAATCCAAAACCCATTTCATGCTGTCAGTCAGCATTTCAGGAGATTGGCTAGTGCCTGTAGTTTGTACTACCTAACGCTAACAGTGGCATGTTGTTAAATCATATAAAAAAGTCCAGATACTTAGGAAGACGTGGCAGGTTTCCACCCAAGCCACTGTAAATTAAAGGGATTGCACAGCTCACTGCACCTTGAGGCTCCCACAAAATCGATACACTTTAGAATCCTCTGAAGCATAGACGGCTCCCAAGAGGTTATATGCAAATTTTTGTTTCATGAGTAAAAATGTGTTTGCTGTTTAACATTTTTAAGAAAAATCTAGTTGCAACCAAAAGACCGTTTGAAATCAGACAACTTAATTTGTGAGTTTCATGATACTTGCCTTTTAATGATAAAGATGAGAGGATTCCGCTGTTACATGCATCGCTGTGCATCAGAACAGGTATAATGTGTACGAGGTATGAGGCCTAAGAGATACGAAATCCTACCTGAAATTTGGAAATGTGTTTTTGATCAAAAATGATAACTTACTTATAGTTGTGAGGTCGACTAATGTACAACATAATACTAGGATATTTCAGTCAAGACCGGATGCCGGCCTTCAAGACCGTTTCTTTCTTACGTCCTGCGAAAAACATGTTTAATAAAAATAACTACCTAAATAGTACGAATGTTTTCATCGGGTCCCAATTTTTTTCATAAATCCAAACGTGTGTTCCGGAATGCATACACAGCAACAGCATTTCCGGTACCACATTAAGTACTAAATTACGTCTTACCAAATGTTTATAAGCAGAAAGGGCGGCTTACCATTTGCAAAAGCTCTTTCCTTCCCGAATGCTGTTGAACCGGAACAGTCGTTTCATTGACATTAGGGGTTTTCAAACTTCAGACTATACCACTGCGAAGATATATGTAGAACTCAAACGTCTTGCAATGGCTATAGTCAGTGTCGTGTACTTCATAAAGAACATTAATAAGCAAACTATAATTACTATTTCAAACAGACCCAAGTCAACGTTTCATAACAAAGACATATTTCCCGGTTTTGGCTAACATTTAAACAGATAATCTGTCCACTGTTTATGTGACAGTTCGATCGTCGAGTACGACGATGTCCACCACGTACTACACAGCAAGATACAACAGATATGGCGACTTGCTCGCGAGTTAGTTTATGATGATATTAGATTTGCACAGCATCTGGCGCACTCTCATTTCCCCACTCCTGCCTGGATCCCGTGTCAAGACAGAGTCAAGAAGACCGGAGATGAGGGAGGAACGCAGGTGGCTGGCCCAGCCGGACCCGCACCTAGGCGTGCCAGCACACCTCCTGGCCTACAACGTACACTTGACCGACAACAACACCCCAGCGCGGGGGTCAGAAGGACGAGCATGATGACTGGGCAGCCATGCCCACCACCTGTATGCCCAGCGGGAGCGCAAGCACATCTACCGGCAGGGAACCGTCAACGCATACCAGGGTACGAGGCCCATGGTTTGCAGATACTGGCATAGCACACGCTGTCGGACTTTCTGACCTAGAAGGGTGACACGTGGCCCTGCACCCAGCCTGGGTCGTCACCCTACAAGGTTAGTTAACCAAACAGTGGTCGACTGAGAGACACTATCCATAAAGTGCACACACTCTCCTCACATGAATGAGAGTGTCACAGATCGCATGAGAAGGGGTCGTGACAGCCTGGCTCTCAGTCCAGCAGTGCGCCACTCCACATAACACACACAACTAGGCAGACTGTGTTTTGTTTATATGGATAATGACCGATCCCATGAGGTATTAACCGAAATTCCGAACTGAATTTTCGATTAGGAAATAATATTTACTAAGGTTTTAGTACTGATTACCGTGCGCCACAATCTCATGATATTTCACGCACCGTGGAATGTTGGGTTTTGAATGTACGTGTTTTCGGACTCCTGCTAAAACTACATCTGGAAAAGATGATTTTTAGGTAGTATGGTCCTGATCAATTAATTTTCGCTGCTCCCATTGATTTTATGCACTTTTCAGGAAAATGACGCAAAAGAATTCATTTTGTTGTTTATTTGGTATGGGATCGCCTCCTCTTCAAATTTTATGTTCATGAAAAGGATTAGATAAAGTTTTGAAAACGTTCTGTATTATTATTTTCCTAAGATTGTTCATTGTGGTTTTAAATAGCGTCGTATCTGTCTGAGCAATAATACTACTCGCGACGTATATGTCATGCTCTACAAGTTGTAGAGTTTAAGACCTCTACGGCATAAAGGAATGCATGCTATCCCTTAGAAGAAAGTTTTAAGTCTCGCAGACTGAAAGTCGTAAGCGGCAGGTCAAACACGAAACTGTTCGAAAATTGAAAAAGGTCTAGCCAACCCAAAGATATTCTTTGTTTAAGTATAGCATTTGGAGAAGAAGACTCTTAATAATTCATTACAAGACGTGGTGGAGGAGTGCTCACGGATCGCGTTGCGGAGCTCATACGTCCATTGTGTCTTGGGGCTTTCTCTCTGGCTCCACCATCAGCCGCACAGTGGCGTGTAATGTGTATAGATAAGCATTACCGACAAAGGCAGGGGAGACTAGGACGGCCATTTATGTCTTGCCAAACGGAGGAAAAGGAGGAGCAGGAGGAGGAGGAGGAGGAGGAGGAGGAGGAGGAGGAGGAGCAGGATGAGGAGGAGGAGGGGGAGAAGAAGAAGAAGGGGGAGGAGGAGAAGAAGAAGAAGAAGGAGGAGGAAAAGGAGAAGGAGGCGGACGAGTGGATGAGAGCAGAATGCCGCGACGGTGACGAGGCGGGACTGAAGGAGGTGGGGCGGAACACTTTCCGGAGATTATGGTTGCTGATCCTCCCGGAGAAGTAGGAAGTTTTGTCGGACAGTTAACAGCACGATGCGTTGATCATGAATGTTAACTGAATTGACTAGAGCATTAAAAGTCAACGGATGCATTTGGGTGTGTGCCAACGCACGAGTTTAACACTTTGTCCACTACCTAACAATTTGCATACTGTATCTAAAATCCAAATAGGCTTGCTGATTTCCGACGAGATTAAAAAGTTTTTACTTTCTATTCGGAGCCTGGGAGACTGGCTAAAGAGCGACAAGCATCATAGGCGATTTTGACATTGGTAGAGAAACCTAACGAGAGGTCAAGGATGAAGAGGAGGAGGAGGGATATCAGAAGGAGGTGGATCAGGGGATGAAAGCAGGAGGCCGCGATGGTGCCAAGGTGGGGCTGAAGGAGGTGGGACGAAACACTTTCCGGGGATTATGGTTGATGATCCTCTCGGAGGAGTAGGAATTGACTAGCGTATCAAAAACTATAGATGTTCACTCCGCTCAAGCAATTATTTCTGCCGAATGTGTTTTTTTCAGCCCACCGATGAATAAATAAGCATTCTAAAGCTGAAGTCCTGGCGAGAATGAAGCACCCAAGGATTATACTTTACGAAAATCAGCATTACAGTCCACAAGAATAATCCTTTCCAGTCGAAAACCCAGCTTACAATCTCAGTTACCATAGCACTAGACAAGCCACCTATGCACTCGAGAACCACACATGTAGACATTATGCGGTTATTCCATAAGAGTAGTTTGTATTCAGATTAACCTTCAAGTAAATTGCCGCTCATGCCCTAATATTTTAGGGAATGAGCTATTTTCTCCATGTTTTTAGCTCTTCGATAAAAGGTCATTTAGAAATTAGTCATTAAAATCATCGAATGGCAAAAGGATATAAATGAATAGAGTTTGTCGACTGATTTCATCAGAGGTCGATAAAAAAGCGAAACCCAACAGTATGGGTCCTCACACATCTGGGGGAGTAAAGCAGTCATTTACCATCACCTGCATAAAATCACTTCTAGATTGCTAAATTCGGACGAGTGACTGTTCTTCAGACATGGGAAGGCACAGGTGGAATTCATTAAGTTGCAAAAAAGACTTATCAGACAAAAACATCGCAAACAGCTATTATTTACGCAAAAAAGCCTTCATCTGAGAGAGTAAATAAAATATACATCTCTTTCGCTCATAGTCCGGTCTCTCAAGTAACATTTTTCGGGCTCTTACGCTGAAGACAGTGACGTCTTATCCATCTTTCCCATATTTTTGACTAACCACTCATACTTTTGGAATTTTCAGAAGATCGATGGCCGGAAAAAATATAGTCGGCGGCTACTGACTCGGACCGATTAGGAACATTGTATGGAGTGCAAAAACGCATCCCATTGCTGGGCAGTGAGTGGTCGGTAAACATTTTTAAACTTCTCCCAATCAGGATGAGGAGTCCGTGTCTGAATGTTTGGACCAAAAAGGCAGGCTCGAGCCTCAGGTGTTCCTATACCTCGAGTCAGTTAAGTTTGACTGGCGACGGCCAAAAAGCCAGAAATGGTCATCTAGTTGAGGGACTGCTTATGAGTCTCTAGATCGAGTCACAAAGCCCAAGGAGGCCGGACATGCAGGCTCCGTAACCAGATCGGTGAACGCCTCTCCAACATAAAATCAATTATTTTATGGTAAAAGCGCCTTTTGAATAGCAAGAAAGGCAGTTGCAGAGGCATTTGCCGAATGAGCGAACTACTCTCGTCTGGTCAACGCCAAAATTCACTAAATGACCGAGGGAAAATATACGGTGAGTGACCGATTTCATGAAATGTTGGCCGAAAATACGTTTTCGAATTGGAAAGATTACCTGAATGGGGTTGTAATAATGATTAGCATGCGGAATAATCCAGTAATATTTCGAACTCGCCAGGATGTCGGCTCTTGAATGCATATCGTTTCGATCTTACGCAAAACCCACATTCGGTAAAAATGACTACCTAAGTAGCATGCATTTTTCGCATTAATTTTCTATGGTCTTATAAATTCAAATACATTTTATACAAAGCATGCACAAAATATGCTTTGTTCCACATATTCGGTGGCAAATCACGTCGAGTCTACATATTATGCTTGAAGAAGAGGTATTATTAGGCTTCAAAAAGTTTCCCATTTCCCGAATAATTTTAAGCCAACTCAGCCGTTGCATTAGCTTTTGACGACCTCAGTTTACAAGACCCATGCTTTCTGTGTAAGTAAAATAATTTATTCATCTATGCCTTTAAGAAGATACCATTAAGACTTCATGAAAGTTTACAATAAGTGCAGACTATGTCGCACATTTCATGAGGAGCAATGGTAAACAGAAAGGTACGCCGTTCTATGAATGTACATCGCACGGTCTAAAAAGTCGTATAATTAAAAACTTTTTCATCACCTCAATATGCCCCATCTTCAAGCATAATATGTACACTCGACGCGATTTGCCACCGAATGAACGGAAGAAAGCATATTTTGTGAATGTTTTCTCTAAAATATATTAGAATTTAAAAGACCAATGAAAATTAATGCAAACAATTCATGCTATTTAAGTAGTCATTTTTTACCGAGTGTGGATTTTGTAGGAGATCGAAAAGAATTGCCTTCAAAAGTCGACATCCTGGCGAGTTCGAAATATTACTGGATTATTCCGCAGGCTAATCAGTATTACGACCTTACTTAAGCTATCCATCCAAATCGAAAACATACTTCAGAATTTCGGCCAACATTTCATGTGATCGGTCACCCATTGTACTGTAACTTGTCAATAATATTAGCATTTACTTCCAGAGGTGTCCCATCATTTGTATCTTATGTGCGCTAACATTATCTTCTGTGGAAGTTTATGTCCCCAAACCCAGTCAGTCTATCTTTGATGATGGTCGATCACGGCAAAGCCCACGAGAGAATTCAAACCCACTGTAACCAACGCGAGTGTTTAAACGACGATACAGATGAAGGTAAGTCAAAGTTCATCTGTTGATCCTTAAACCTTGGTCCAGTTAAACATGTGTGATAACGAATACACACCGGATAAACGTCTGAAAGCCCTGGTCTAGGCGCCTGCTGAAGCACTGCGCCCTCCCCGCGCGTGCCAATGGCAGTCTGGTTCATGGCCAATCACGACTATCAAGACCGGCAATTGACTTCAAGGTTAACTCAGACGCAGGTCCGATTGGTGCTCGTGGCGTCTGCTTCCGCGGCACCGGTCCTGCGCCTTTGTGTAACGCCCCCTGATCTGAGCAGGGTTGTTTGAATGCTGTGACACTTTTCCGCTCGAGGACCTAGGGTGGAGATGGCGTAACCGCGTGTCGGTGAAGATGGCCGGTGTCCCTTCCTCTCTCTTCCGCCGATCCCTTCCCCCTTACCGTACCGTAAAGCTCGCATCGCTCTCCGTCTCGCTACATCGGCACCTCCCTCGGCCCTTCCCTGCAGTTGCCCACAGCGCTGCATTCCCCACCGGTTAATGAGCTGGCATGTCGGTATCGCCTCTCCACCCAGACAGGCCATTTTATGGCTGTAACTCATTCCACCTGTACGAGTAACTATTATTATACGCATCTCCCATGACTGTCTTGTTATACTATACTGCATCCCATTCCCGACGTACCATCTTCCGCTGCGTGTGAATGAGTAATCAGAGATGCTGACAGCTCTGTTCAGGTCTACTTCCGCCAGGATCTCTTCTCGGCGTTTCATTACTCTGGTGTGTGATACACTTGACGTCCTCGATTGCTGCATTTGTACGAGCCTGTTTTTCAGGCATCCTATACAGAATTCAGTGCTTTATTTACTGGCGTCACATCTCCCCGCTTTTTATTCGGCATCGGGCTTGAAGGTTGTAGGCTGGGGTCTGCATATGAATCTGATTACCGCGACAAGCGCAAATAAGGGCACATTGGGAATCACGCCTGCTTCCCCAATGCCCGCGGTGATAATCTGCTGTTGGTAGACCCACCTATTACTGCCATGCCGAGAAGATGGCAACCTGACTGTCAGAAAGGAAATTTTATTCATCCGGCGTTTCGTATTCGCACTCGAACCTATCATCAAAGCAGAGAATCACATACGAATAATCGATGCCCAGAGGGTTACAGTGTTTACAGGATACAGCTGCAATGCTGCCGCGTAGCGTAAGAAGTAGCGGCTTCCGTATTTTTCACAGACGGATATACTTGCTAGAAGTACTTCTTGCCCACTTGCATCGTAGAGGTTGATTGTCCGACTTTAATCGCCAGCATTGGTTATTGGTGTAATAATGACTCGGCTGAGGGTGGTCAAACAAGTACCGAACCAAGTTCGACCATCGTCGATGAATGCGAAAGATGATGATTATGAGAGGTATGCTGTGACATTGTAACCATGCAATATACAGTAGGTGGGCTAACTCATGAAATGCCAACCGAAAGTTCGAA
Organism: Spirometra erinaceieuropaei; assembly: GCA_902702965.1. Lineage (NCBI taxonomy): Eukaryota > Metazoa > Platyhelminthes > Cestoda > Diphyllobothriidea > Diphyllobothriidae > Spirometra > Spirometra erinaceieuropaei. Next base: position 2,142,435 of record CACRXP010000031.1, on the reverse strand, counting down.
AGGCGTTTTCGTTTCGAAAAGATTAATTAAGTAGAGTTGTAAAACTAGTCAGCCTGCAACACAATTCTATAATTTTTTAGTCACCTCAGGATGCCGGCTTTCGCATGAACTTCTTTACGGCTGCATACAAAAATCATACTCGGCAAAAATGACTACTTGTGTAGCATGAATTTTCCTCATTAATTGTCCATGCCCCTAAAAGTCCAATTATATTTCTTGGAAAACATGCAAAAATTATTCATCATTTCGCTCATGTGGCATAAAATTACATCTTCTAGACTTTTACTCGTAGGAGGGTTGTAATTCGGTTTTCAAACTTTTCCGATTCCCGAAGAATTTTGAATCAGCTCTACCGCTACAATTAGATTCAGGGTTCCCAAACTACAAGTTGTATATTTTCCGCGTACGGAAAGTCACATATTTCTTTACGATATTGAGAGGAGTCCATATGGGGTTCATAAAATTTAGCAGTGTATTTGATTCATATTGTTAACTTTGCAAGCCACACTGCTAAATACAGAAACATGACGATTTATGAGCGGCCATTTCACGGTATTCAAAATTCTCACAATTAGGAACTTTTTTACAACCGAATTATATCTCTACATCGAGTACAAATTTAGAATAAGATGTAATTTTCTACCGAATGAGCAAAAGAATGAATATTTTTATGCATGCTATCCATGAAATATAATTGGACTTTTAGGGGCATCGAAAATCAATGAGAAGAATGCATGCAACATAAGTTGTCCTCTTTTACAGTATACTTTTTGCATGCAGCCGTAAGGAAGTTCACTCGAAAGCCGACATCCTGAGGTAACTGAAATATTATGGCATTGTGTTGCAGGCTGATTAGTTTTACAAACCTACTTAATTAATCTTTTCGAAACGAAGACGCATTTTAGAATTTTGATTGACATTTTGTGAGTTAGTCCAGCTACTGTAAGTAGAGGAACCCCTGTACATCTATTATCCTTAACTAATGCTGCCTCTGATGAGGACGCGAAACCTCAAAGGAATACAATTCTCGTTCCAGTGATTGTCCCCCCTCTTGTTAACTGCTGCCTGGAACTCATCGTTTTTGCTTGTATTGAGACCCGATTTGTTTGTGCGTCAGTCTCTAATGGCTGAGTTTCGTGATTGGGTCACAGACGGTTTGGCTAAGAAGGCACTGCCCTCCAGCGACAAAAGCCCTGTTCGCTTGACTCGGCAATGACGTTAAGCCTTTGTATTCCGTCCGACACCCTGATTTAAGGCTCGATTCAAACAGAACCTAACAATTCTCGTGCTGTCTCCCGATAGGTATGTCCTAATTCGTAGTTAATATGGACGTACGTTTATGCCTTACACATAGTTGCCTTTTCCAAACAAAGCTGTTCAACGAAAAACCCTTTCATCGAGTATAAAACCATGCCAAGGGAATCAAATTTGTTAAGGTTTGCTGCAACAAATGACACATTATGTCGGCCTCCCAAACGATGTGAGGTCTCCCATGTTCTTTGAACCATAAAATTGTGTTTTGAATGCAATCATATAATCCATGGTTGTCACGTATAAGGGCTTAAACATACTGATTCACTGATTACTTAAAGCGTTTTAGCGTCAATATTTTCTACGCTACAAGTAGTTACCTACCAGCCTGTCTCCGAAGACGACGTCTGACTTATCTAACTGATACTCTATGTGCTTGTGGTTATATTGGCTGATTCCTTCGTCAAACAACCGTCACAACGCTTTGGTGACATGCGCCTTGACAGTTTAGTTGGCTGAAGTGCAAGTAATGCGATCCGATAAGTTCTTTTAAATTCCACCGAACATCGCATTTTCCATGACATAGACCGCGTCCATTGTCTGACGTCATTTTCGTTTATTGCTTCACTTGAGAATGTTTGCCAAATGACTACAATTCTGCCGTCAGAAGCGTCTTAATCACAGAGGCCGTCCATTAATAGATTTGCCTCCAGTCAATATCTATTTTAGCCGCTGAAAGAGTAGGCTTTTAGGACTGGTTTCCTCATATTCCCAAAATACACATCACATGTTATTTTTACGTCGCTTTACGTTACATCAAGACGCGCTTGTGAAGTGGTTAGCTCATAAATGTGCTACCAGGGATTTTACTTATATGAGCAGGTCGGCAACTCTTGATATGATGTGCAGACGAGAAGCGTCATTTCAACAAGGCTAGAGCTCCGATCTTCCCACCGAGGCCTCGAATTCATAACTTTTATGTCCACTGTGGCAAGCACGGGCCCACAATTGCAGGGCGGTGGACATTGAAAACTTTCAATTTGTTGACAAATTAACGGCATTCCTAGAGTCGCTGGCGGATATTAGGAGAGGAACCAAAATGAATTTTACCCTCATAACTCGATTACTGGCATTTTATTCGGAGCTCTGTACTTTGTCTTGTTTAGGAATCTTGCATGTCGTGCTTGTTAACAGCTGATTAAGGGGCCCATTTTGCAAGTGTCCGGGCGTCAGTCAGGAGGCACGCATGAAAGCCACAACGAGAGAAACTTGTAGATGAAACTATGTGTATGATTACTGACGGCAGACAGGTCGGGGCAGAACAAAGGGATTATCGTAAGTTTGCAAAAAAATGCTGGCACGTATCTTATCGGGTCCGGGAAAGCATACCTTGTGGTAACAACGTGTCATTTTACTTTTTTCACACGAGGACCAATTAAATTTACACATCATGGAAATCAGGGATGGTGCTTAGTGGGTCAGTCGATTGCTCAGAATATTTGTTCAGATATTTTATGATTGAGAGTGCGATTGTTTGTTATGTGCACAGGCAAACAAAATATTTTGGCAGAAAAACGTTGCGATAGTTACGTGGGTTCACACGTAACACTTCCGCTAACTCGTTTTTCTAAATTTCAAAAGCACTGAAGTGGCTTAAAAAGGCATCCGAATTCCTACCACTTGTCACCAAGACATGCGCTAATTTTACACATTCGCATGCGTTAGACCGAGAGGAATTAAAGAGGCTTTGTATATTCACTGGCAGGCTAATGTCTGCGTACACTCAAAACTGCCGTCTGCATCTCCCTGGAGAACGCTACGCGTCCTGCGATGTGTACTCCGTTTGTGATTACGCTACAGTCGACGGCAGAAACTACTCCGTTAGTCCTAACATGTTCGCTGTTTCCTTTTTTCAAAACGCGTATTGTTTTCCTACCCTCTAACACGCAGTTGTCTTAAGTGCTTTTCTACATTTATCATTGCAGCCAGAATCGATAAGCACTATTTACCCAGCAATAATGTTCCGATCACAATCGTCGCAGAATCCTGCAGTTTAAACAATAGTCTGCATCAGGTAGCTGCCGGAAACTGGTTCTGTCGTTCAGGTAGTTTGGACGGTTCTCTTTTCGTTTATGAGGATCAGTCTTGTCCAGATACCCTAAGTCACCCGGAGGGCCTCAGATTACCATTGTTTCTCATATGGTACCTGCCTCTCATTTTTAATGCCATTTTAGTGGTCCGTAAATACGGCGTTGTCAACATCATATCAGGTATCCTCCCTTACAGCTTTAACATTCCAGCCTGCAAACAAGAGCAGTTCAACAGAACGTTCGTGATCTAAAGTATGAAAAGTGTCGGAATTTACGAATGACTGTTAACCATTCGCAAACCGACAGCAATGCGTGGAACCAATATTTATATTAATAAATAACAACTTTAACGAAATATAAAACACTAAATAAATAGTAAAGGCAATGTTACGTCGTTTGGAAATGTAAGCTGTTTAGAAAAGCAGAAAATCCCAAAAACGTCAAAACATGGCTTTAATTGCGTAAAATTTAGCGTTCAATGTACGAAATGCCGACCCATGCCAAATCTATAACGTTTAAACGTAGTGTTTTAGCGATGTTTACATCTAAACCTACTTCGGAAATTAGTATGATTTCAGGTATGCGGACTTGCCAACAGCCTACTCTCTGAATATTGATTCCAAAACGCTTTCCCGAGGATTCGTGGAATTCTTTACGTTTTTTAATTGATTGGGATGTAAAGTAATCAGGCAAAAACGAATTCGCTCGATTTCGCCAATATGAACTGCGCACCTGACGTTAAAAATCAATTCGGCACTCACATTTTCTAACATCCCCTCAAAATCAACATGCGAATTCTTGTGAATTAACATTTTTCTGGTTAAGAGGTGAATACACAATCTCTATGTTCTTAAATTACGAAAGCAACTTGTGATGCGGACACATCGTTAGCGCGTCTGTTGAATTGTAAAATCATTCTGAAAACAAACTGTAATCAGATCGGAGCCTGTCATTCTGCCTCATGCCCAAGCGTTACGGCACTATTTTACATCACTTAACAACCCTGGGACGATAACTAAATGATATCTAGGGCCTGCTTGTAAACCATTGCAAAAAGTTCCAAATGAGTTTGCTCAAAGGATACTTTTTCTGACAACAGTAATAGAAGTTCTATGTAGCAAACGCTTGTTAGTCAAACGCGCGAGATCTTACATCCATTTTTTAATTTTTTACGTCAAACAAAGAAGACACTAAGCGACATGAAAAAGGGGGTGTATTTTTAGGGACTATCGCACCCATAAATATGGAAAAATTTCAACTAATCTATGGATCCGTTGCTTTTGATCTGTCTATGTTTTAATTAATATAAAGCATGCTGTTTTCTGCTTTCCCCCGTTATCCATGGACGCTGTTTTTCGAAAGCTGGCAATGACAGACTGATGCCTAATTGCATGACAGTGCGTCACCACCTTTTGATTAATTTTGCGTGTTTTTTGATTGGACAAATATATTATCTACAGGGACCGCGTATGGAAACATTTTAAAATGAGTTCCATCAGAAGGAGGCTTGGGCGCATTGATGGTGTCAGAGGTAGCAGCACGTTTGCCAACGCGCTATCGGACATGAACAGGTTATGTCGAAACATCGTCGGATGACGAAGGGCACGTATCTAAGCGTGATCATTGGCACTTTTCCGGCCCGTATGATTGGCCCCCTTTTTGGGATCGGTCCTCTGCTCAACACTAGAGCTTGTCATTTAGATTGTTCGTAAAAAGGACGGCGACATATTTTAAATTTTACTTTCAAGTATTCTTTTTGTTTACGGAATTGATAGACCCTGTGCTATAAATAGTTGCAGCGTGTTACTCAAATGATGAAGAGTGTTGAAATTCACAAGTGGTTGCTAATCATTGGCTAACTGACACCTCTGCGCGGACCCAATATGCATGTTAATGAATGGGGACGCGGCAAGTGAACTGCTGAGAAGGCGCCTTGGCTAAGCCGTTTCACGGATCTTCCCCGCAACAAGAGTTCAAGTATTGTTTTCGACCAAACCCGTCCTACGCGGGAAAGGTTAAAACACACCACCACTTCAAACCACTCCCATGTGCATTCACTCCTTTACTTGCTCCTTTGGCGCAGGCTATATTCGTCGTACGATTCGACGTTTATCCGCATGAATACGAGAACACCTGCCGGCATGGCTGAACAAAGATGAAGTTAGAAACATACACAGCTCTATCCGCGCACACGTGGTTGATCCTGGCATCGTGTGGATCCAAACGAAGGTCCAACTTAGCTATCCTAAGCGATTAAGTCAGCGGTTACTAACAACAGCAGAAGCGACTGCCATCAAGCTACAAAGGCCGGTCCTGTGCACGCAGAAGAACCTCTTGCACGCTCCGCGTCTGCCGTGGGCTAGGGTCTGCATGGCTTTGTGTCCCCCGATTCCCCCCCCCTTGTGACACGGCCCTTCCTAACCCTCACTGTCGGTTACTGCCGCCCCTCCCTTCCCTCCCCTCTGTTCACATATCGCGTTTGTATGAAAAGACGAATCTTAATCGATTGCTCTTATCGCCCCACTTGTTTCAGCTTGTACCTCCTTCTCAAATAAATGTACTGGCATGATGAGCAGTTATCGAAAACACGCGTATGCTCGCCAAATGCTCTTCTGAACTTTGGGGAAATTAAAAACATAGAAGAAACCTTAAAGGCGATGTTACATTGCTTAGAAATATCAAGTTTGTAGAAAAGCGAAAGGCCCTAAAACGTCAGAAATAGTTGCAATTATGCAGACCCAAATTATCGATGTGCAGTAATCCTGCCCCTGCAAAACACTTTCAGGCATTGTGATTTAGCAATAGTTAATAGTGTAATTATAGATTACAATGGGATCTCTCGAGGATTCCCGGCATTTTTCATTTTTGATTTGAGTGCAATGTGGTTCAAAAAAGCAGACAGCTTTTTGCTTTAGTTTGTCGACAGGGAATAGCGAGTGCTTTGGCGTTCCTTGTCATGTAGATGATGGCCGTTTGGGTCACATTGAATAACTTATTCAAACATGAAACATTATTGTCAAAAAAATTAAAGCCCACAACAATCGTCAGCAACAAAAATGTTTGCGATCAGTTCGAAAACCTTCTCTAATAAGTTATGCTTCTAAGCAATGCCTTAATACTGCACTCCGCTGACGGATGTCTGTGTACTGTAAAGCCAGGAGAAAAACTCTGACACTTTAACCGTTTATTTTACCTTACTAAGCGCACTCGCATTTTTCTACCGAAAAAGTGGAAACAGGCTTCTCATCTTATTGCGTCTATTTTCGCTAACTCTGATCACTTTTAGGCTGCGTTCTATGATTATGAATGCACTATGGAGTGATCACATAAATACTGATATTTTGCTAAAACTGTTAATGTTTCGTTTGTTCGATTTCTGAATAAGATATTGACGGAAGCCGGATAGCACGAAAAGAAATGTTTCACAAGTTGAAAATTGGGAATGACTGTTTGGTGGTTGTCACTTCTGTGACAACAAGTAGAATCTTCCAAACGGTAAAACAATTTCAGCTCGCTCCAACCAAGGATTGCCTGTGTGCACTTTAGGCTATCAAATCACACAGATTTGACAATCTGAATTCTAAAAATCAATGAAGTGACCGGTTCTCCAAAATAACTGATGTGTAAACTAACTGATTCCCCCGTATATCATCGGACAGAAAATCAATTTCCAAGTGCGGCAAGCTTTGTTTAGTAAAACGTTTAAGAACAACGTACTCTCCTGTCAAAGGACACACGCTCGAATAAGTGACCGAAATCCAGGACGTGTACTAACATAGGAAATTGCCCAATTAAATCCCACCCAATTTCAAGCCTAAATTTATCAACATTTTGCTTGAATAAATTATGTGGACAGATTTTTTACTCAAGAAAAGTCTTGAAAGGTTAGCCGAGCGCGAAAAAGGCGCAGGGTGTAAGACGTCTGAAAATTCTCACATCGGTCACGTCTTGTATGTTCTAGTATAATTCGGTTTTGGCATATAGAGGTGAGTTTTAAATAATTATGCAGTCGGATACACCTTAAGGAGCCTTTTATTAACAACAACTAATAGTGTTTTTGTGCAAGCGCTCCTTCGATTTTACTCTTTATTTGGAAATTTTTGGTACGAAGGCAGATTGACAAAAATCACTGAAGAAATCGAATCAGCAATGGTGCTGATAGATATTTAAGGCAACGGAAAACATTTATGCCACAGAGACGTCGTATTTTGTTGTTCTATACCGATGTAAATTCAGAATCTAGGGAAACAAATTAATCAAAGTAATTATGTCACTTCTGAACGAGATGGCTTTTATTTCCCAATTTTGTAGCTCAAAACTGGAAAATCAACTCCAGGTTCTGAATAAATTCGGCCTCTTTACCTGTACACTCTGAAGTATGGTTAGGCCCTCGACGAAACATCTGTTAGGCAGACCGTGATGTTATTGGAATTACCAAATGTCATGTCAGCTACTAATTTTAGCCCCATGCACCGTGTGCCGATAAAGACAGATAATCGTTTAAGCAAATGGCAAATAGAGAAAACCCAATTCTCCACCATGACGTAAGGACGAAATTCCGACTACTGGTTATTTACCTACATTTTCTAATTTCAGCGTAAAAAGCTTTTTGCTCTCAGTTCCCGCCACATCACTTTTTAAGCAAACATGAAACTATGTTGACGTTAATTGCCTAAAATAGAAACTCGCGTTCTGGAATGTGTCACCTCACCTGTCGCGTTCTGTTCCCCTCCTTCGGAGAGTGAATGCGTACCATGGAATCTGCAGGCTTGTAAAAATGTCCTAACGGCTTTAGTCAAAATTTCAGGATTTAAATCGGGAGATAGTATCTGAACATTAAATTATGTTGGCTGCATAACAATGACTAAGTTATCTATCTGAAAACATAACGCTGAGGGCACATCTCACAGATCTGCGGACAATAAACAACGACTAGGAGTAGAGTGTTGCGCCCAGTTCAGAGATTAAACGTTTTTTCAACTTTCAGCGTGAGACAGTTTTCCAACTTTTTTTTCACGATTTTGCAACACGTCTTCCAAACTTTTCTGGTCATGGTGTGAATTATTAAAACATGCCTATCGCCATGTCTGGTTAATCCGGTGTCTCTGTGGAAAAGCCGAATCCTAAGACTTTGTTGCTTACAAAGACGACCTTCTTTCAGATGTTAAGAGAAGGCATAAATTATGCCCACCTTCACGATATTCCCTGCACATGAGCCGAGGCCATTTGCAACCTATTTGAAGACATATTTTTGACCTCAACACAGAAAAGGCGAATTCCAAATAAGTTGCAAATGTTTAAACCCCAAGGATTCACAAAACAGACAGATCAGCAGGCCATTTCAGCCGGGCAAAAATTAAAGACAGAAATCAGTCAATAAGTCAAACTTATGCAAGTAGTTATCGTCGTCCTTTGACAAACACATAATGATGACTTAACTAATTAGTTTGGCTGCCCGTGATGCAGAACAATTCAGGACGATCGGATAATGTCCGGAGTTCAGGGTATGACTCTGGGACTTAAAATTATTTCTGGTGTTAAAATCTTTGTCATATACCGTGAAAAGAAACAATCTGTAAGGACTTACTGCGATTGACAACCGCAATGCAGTGAATGCGTATATGTATACATAGCAGAAACGGAGGCAAAAAAGGCTGGAGTTAGACCGACTTAGAACTGTTTCGTCATTTCTAGACACTTAAAATACCGCACATTTTACATATTCGTCTTCTCTATCTACAGAATCTTTTTTAAATAGTTGTGGTGGTCATGTTGTTGACGTATTTTAGCGGAAATCTACGCTGCCTTGTAATCGGACAGTTTTCTGTGCTAAGAGCAGTCCTATATTATGTTTAGGCACTTGTGCGTGCTGTTGTATTTTAGAGATTTATTTAAACTCGGGCGCTTTAACAAATAAACCTGCGCGGTTGAAAGTTGCCTTTTTTCCGCATAAAGTTAGATGCAGCATGGTTAGGCAAGAACGTTTTTTGAAGTACCAGACCTACAATTTTGTGGGATTTCATGTTTTGACACGCATTATAACACCTACATGCACGCCTCTGTTTAAAGGCTCGTACATTTTCTTGCCCTTTGCGAATACTCAATAACTTGCCGCAAAACGTTCCTCCACCAAGTGGTTGTGTTAACTTTTAGGCATATAATAATATAATTTTGAATGGCTTAGTTTCCCTTATACATAATTTGGGAACGGAACGGCTATAAGGTTAGCTGTTTTAATAATGTTTTGGTATTTATATGACCCAATCGTTCTACATTTATGACTGTAGAACTGAGCATCGAAGTATACAAATATATCTAAAATGACCCCAATATAAAGGGGAAAGTGACGTCTTTGCTTTGCAGGAGGGAGGTGAACAAGTCGACCAAATCGTCCGATTTTTACCTTGACGTTTCCTTGGGGAAAGATGAATTATGTAGGTATCCGTCAGAGAACTATCTTATTAAAGCAATTTTAAAGAGATGACTTATCGGAGGAGGCCTTTCAATTGAACTGTTAGCGTGTTTATAGCCGACATTCGTTGAGCGCATTCACTCTCTTTGCGATAAAGTTTCATGAATGGGCGAGTCCATGGATGTGACACAGAAGTCCATCTGTATTTTAAAAATGTCCAAATACCCACTACTTTAACTTAACGCTTTCAAGAAAAATCTTATTTTGGAGATTTCAGCAAACACACAGCACATACAGTGAGTGACCGATCGACAATTCTGAAGTGTGTTTTCTAATAGTAAGAATTACTTAGGTGGCGTTGTAATATGAATAATTACGCAACATAATCCTATGATATTTCGAACTTTCCAGAATGTTTGTTTCTAAATTCATCTTTTTCACTTCCCTGTAACAAGCGCACTGTGTAAAAAGTGATCACTTGAGTGGTGCATATTTTGCGCACTGATTTCGGATGGCTTAATTAGTTCAAATATATTTTTAAAAAAATATGCACGAATATATGCCTCATTTGCCCATTTGATTGTTAATGATGTGGCCTCTTGATTCTGTACTCGAAGAAAGGGTAAATTTAGGTTTTTAAAAAGTTTTCCAATTCCCGAATAATCTTAAGCCAAGGCAACCGCTGCATGAACGTCTATCGATTTCAGTCGGCAAGGTGTGTACTTTCCGCCTACGAAATATCAATAGATCCATATCAATATATCAATGTCAATATATATCAATATCAATGAATGCCTTTTGGCATATGCCGTGTGGAATTCAAAAAATCTTTCAAACGATGCGATCTAGGTTGTATACTTCATGAGGAACATAAGTAAACACATAGGTTTGATGTTGTGTGAATGCAAATGACACCGTCTTAAAACATCTCATAGTTAGAAACTATTTAAAAACCGAAAGATACCGCTCCTTCAAAAGTAAAATTTGAAGATATTATAGTTGGCTATCTCAAGAACAAACGAATGCATATTTTCGTGCATGTTTTTTAAAAAAGATATTTGGTTCTTTAAAGCTATCGAACATCATTTCGAAGCATACGCACTACATAAGTGGTAATTTTTTGCGGAGTGCAGTTTTTACAGGAGTTTAAGAAGAAGTGCACTCAGATGCCAACAACCTGGCTAGTCCGAAATGGTATAAGATATTGCCAGCGGAATTATTCATCTTATAACGCCATTAAAAGTAATCCTATAAAATCGAAAACATATTTTAGAGTTGCAGATAACGTCCCATGAGATTGGTCAGTCACTGCAATCTGCCTTTACAATCAATCGAATAAAAACACCGAGGATCATGGTTTTCCCGCAGATATTCCAAAGACAGCACATGAAAAACTGTAAAACGATTTGGGGGGAGAGACGTTTTCTAAATATATGTATGCAAAAAGAAGAAAAATGAGTCCTTTAAGAAATTGAAAGAAACTTTGTTTTGAGTCTTTTCGACGCTGGTTCCCCGGACCGTCGTCAGACGTGTAAAAAGCGCAAAAACAGTCAAAATTTACACGAATGGGTCGATGTTGTAGGCTGATATCACGTCGTGACTGGCTATCACCTTTTCCACTTTTCTTTGAGATTTGTGCAAATGGCGTCCAGATTAATGCGCCAATTGGAAAACATGACAGCCAGTCAAAAGCTTATGTCAGCCCACTGCATCGACTCATCCGCAGCACTGACAAGCCAGTACTGATTTTTTTAGCATGCTTGACTTTGAACTGTATTTCATGGTTTTTACAAGACTAACGACGACCGAAATGAAGTGTTTTTCGGTTTCGCAAGGAACTCATTTTTCCCCAACATAGGTATATACGGCAGGTGTGCCAGCTCATGAAATATAACCGAAATTCTGAAATGCGTTTTTGCTTCGGAAGGGTTAATTCAGTAGGGTGGAAAAATTAATCATTCTGCAACATAATTCTGTGCTATTAAGGTCATCTCGAGATGCCGGTTTTCAAACGAACTTCCTTCCGGCCGCTTACAAAAGCCCCACTCTGTAAAAAGGACTGCTTAAGCAGCATCACATTTTGCCTTGATTATCGATGCTCTCAAAATTCAATTATATTTCCTGGTAAACATGTATAAAAATGTTCATTCCTCCGATAACTCGATATATTTTACGTTTTTCTCTAATATTATACTCGAAGGAATGGTATAATTAGGTTTTCCAAAGTTTGCTAGTTGTGAGATTTTTTAATGCCGTGAAATATCCGTGCTTAAGACATCGTGTCCCTTCATTCACTAATGTCGCTTGTAAAGTTTGCAATATAGCTCAAGTCCACTGCTAAGTTTTCTAAACCTCATATGGTCTTCTCTAAGTGCCGTAAAGAAATTTATGGTTTTCCATACGCGGAAAATATACGGCTTGTAGTTTGGAAACCCTGAATATAAGTGTAAGGTAAAGTCCGGTTCAAAATATTCAGAAATTTGAAAAATTTTATGAAGCCGAATTATACTTTTTCTTCGAGTATAAAATTGGAGTAGGACGTTATGTCCACCAAATAAGTAAAATAGTGAATATGTTTATGCATGTTTTCTATGAAATGTAAATGAATTTTTAAGGACATCTAAAATCAATGAGAAAACTCCATTCTCTTTAAGCAGTCATTTTTACAGAGTGTGGCTTTTGTATGCGGCCGGAAAATAGACCGAAAGGTGGCAACTTGAGGTAGCTGAATTAATATAGAACTGTGTTGTAGGATGACTAATTTTAAAACCCGACTGAAGAAACCCTTTCGAACCGAAAATGCATTTCGGAATTTTGGTTAACATTTCACGAGCTAGCACACCTTTATGCATGTTGTGGTAGAGGTGTCGCTTACCGATCGTTTTCTACGGAACTCACACCTCTGGTTGTGCCTTACGGACTATCACTCTCTAGTCCCATCAGCGACCGCGCAGCGGCGCGTGGTGTAAGCAGGTGTTCCACAACTCCGGGCGATATATGCCTCAGAGACGTTTTTTGCATTTAAAGTATTTCAGCGTCGTCAGGCTCGAAAAGCGCCAGAAGTAACTGCAGGACCCCTGAAAAACCGGAGCCCGTCTTTGTTGTATCAACCCAAAATGTAAAATGGATTATGAACGACAACTCTCAATAAATATTAAGAAAGTATTGCCAGAAACTCTTGTGAATTCGTAGACAATAATGGAGGAGAACACAATACAGTTGTACGTTGTTTAACGATATATGATGGTAAGAAATGATCTATGTTTTTCTGTCAAACAAGAATGCTGTGATAGTGCGTCCTTTTAGAGTGTCTTTTTATTGCATCAAATCCTGAAGATAAGGCGAATTACTTAGATGGTCTAATTGTTTTGCGGAAAGGGCCAGCCGAGTGAGACCCGTATGTTTGTCAGCGCCTACAATTAAGATTTTCGTTGCAGGTAATAGATGGAGGTTATACTTTTTAGGACGATAAGAGGACCGTCGGATTACGAAACTGCTTTACCTCCACAATTTGATTCTTTAGTAGTTAACTGTATCCTCCATGTAGCTCGAACAATCTGATCGTCTATTTTATGCTTTTCGGGCAGGATGATTAAACGTTCATTAGCCACATGAGAACAATTTGCATACCGTGTATTTGACGCGACACCCTCCGCAGATGACGACCATAGTCAGTTTTGTCTTGCTTAATGATGTAAGCTGATCACGTGAGCATGGTCATTTTAAATGATGACCTCAGATAAGAAAAAGAACTCTTCTTTGACACTTCTTCTTGACCAACCAATAATCTTCCGTTGCACATCACAGGACAATTCTAAATTCATTATTGTGCCGACTGCTTATTTTGCTAATTAGCCAACACTTTGCTAACAATATGGTACATATATTAATCCACTTTCCATACTAGACCATCGTCTAAATGTGAACTTTAACTGTTAGAATTCATTCTTTTATGTTCAAATAATCATGGTTTTTATGAATTATTTAGTGAATAACCTTATATAAATAGTGCAGGCATCGCTCTGAAGAAGAAATGCTGCGTGCACGCAAAGAGGTAGACAAACAATATTTCTGTGACATTTTTTGGCAGAGACCACGATAAAATGCTTGTGCAACTTTTTTGACGAGCAGTATTCGTGGTTATTAAATGATTTCCAATCAAGTAGACTTATGGGCACCGATCTGCAGGTTAATCATTTTTGCATCCGTAAACACTTTGGCTAACTTTCAGGGCAGGGAAGTACCCGCGTAGGTGAGCAGAAGTTGCTCGCGTTCACGATTCCTGAATGAATGAAAGACCACTTACCGAGAACTTCTGTGAAGACCCAGGGCTGGCAGACTGCGATAATCAGCGCAAAATAGATATAAAAATACTCCACAATGCGCTACAATTAATGAAAAATGCACCGACATATTCCAACACGCTTTTAAGCACTGGCATGCTGTAAAGATTTATGCGTAGGCGTCGGTTTGGGGACTTTCGGGGAATCTCACTAATACCTTGTGAAAGACAGACATTTATGCAAAGGATTCCGACGTCTTTAACGCGCATATATTAATTGGTTCTCAGTGCTGATATAAATTCAACCATATCACATGAGAGGAATAAACGCAAACTCTTCTATACAGTGAGTTCGCCGTAAATGACATTTTATTTTAATTTTGGTTTACCTGGACGAATATATTTCTGCCTTACAAGGGACTGCTGACTCTCTATCATTTTTGTAGCTGTAGTATGTCGCTTTGTTTGGCAGTTTTTTAATCACCCCCCCCCCCCGAAAATGTCAATAAGGCAGATTTGGAACACAAAGTGGCGAGCAAACGTCGCTTTTGATTACGTCTCTTCAGGTCAGTACGGTTATATGGGCACTGGGTACAGTGATTGAAAAATCGATAAGAGTGAGTTTTAAAATACAGTTTAAGCAAGAGTGAAAGAGCGCAGACCCACATACCACTTCCTGCGTCCTTCTGCTTTTTCCCAGCCTGTATTTTGAAGCTAACTTTTACTGATCTTTTCATTTACTGTACGCCGTCCCCATATAACTCTACCGGCCTGAAGAGACGTTATCTAAAGAAACGTTTGCTGGTTGCATTTTATTCTGATTATTGTAATGGGAATTTTCACAACGCTGAAGCAGATTGCTGTGATCGCTCCTGCCTCAGGAAGGGATTTTCTGCTTTTCTTAAAGTAATGCAGACATTATGCATTATCCCTTGCCAATAGGAGGCCCATTAAAAACGCGGTGAATTATTCTAATGCAGATAGGTCCAAAAGATATTTATAGTAGCCAACATTTCCGAAGGAGGAAGGCATTATTGTGTCATAGGATGGACTTTCGCCCATCAAGTTATGAGAAATGCCCCTACTGTTGCGTCTTGGATCTCAATCTAGAACCCTTACAGACAGTCACACAGCGACCAGAAATGCGTTCAGGAAGGATTACCTCATTTACATGTCCATCCAATTCACTCTTGCTTTTTTCGAAGCTACCTCCTGTAGACACATTTATTTCAGTAGGCGAAGATATTCCCTGGGCAGGGGAATCAGTCACGTGGGGAGGGCGCGGGCAAGCAATTATCCCAGTGACAGTGAGCCAATATGCCGAGCAATCGTCACAACAGCATTCAACACGGATGACGAAATCACGGCCATTAACGACTCGGACGCGGACTGACAAGCCACCATCGCATCAATTACGACCCCAGCGGAGATTGCGGCAGCTGTTAATTACAGTACGCATATGGTCCCACGACATCCACATGCTATGAATACTGCACTCCTTGTGCCACCAATACTCTTATCTGCGACTCTCTCTAATGATGGGATCGAGTGAGAATCGGGCAATTAAATTTCCTGTTCCAGTGCTCGCATCTTCTTCTTCTGAACTGCTACCTGGAACTCGCCTGTTCGCTTCCATCAACATCTATTTCAAGCAAGGGCTTACTGGACACGTATTTTCTGTCATGATCACGTGTGCATCCATACGTGTTTCTAAAAATTGCAGTCCGGACCCTGTGCCTGTAACGCATCCATCCCTAGCTCAGACACTGGAGAAATGTCGTCAGTAGCGACATCGGTGATGTTTTTGCAGTGTGTTGTCAACTCATTAAACTAATGCACCTGGAAAGACCAGTCTGGCCTATGAACTCACGCTGGTAACTAAAGCATATTGACGGGATTGGGCATCGACACATGGGTCTGAGGCGTTCCCGATTTGCCCTAGGATGCCCTATTCAGTGGCGTTTAAAAATGGCCATTTAATCTTCAATAGTTGTTTCTTGTTTACCCTGGTTATTTGGCAGTGTTTTCCGGGTTTCGCGATTTTTTTGAAGACACTGTGAATAGTCTTCACCGTGCAGTCGCATGAAAGTGCCAGTAAAGATATTCATAGAGAAGTCGTTCCGACATGCACTCAACTGTTACCCTTACGCTATGGCTGGACCATCGTAGCTTTATCTGTTTTTTATGACGTACATGTGCTGTAAACCAGTTCATCAAGGAAATCAGAGCTTCTAAAATCCATTTCTGTCGGTTCAACCTCGATGTCACTTCAAAAACACCCGAGGTGGGAGATCTCAGACTTGCCCATTTGTTTTTGATAAACTATTCGGACCACCGCACATGCGTTTGGTGACATGGAAATGTCACGGTGACTCCAGGCTGAGTGCTGCAGCCTGCGACAGTCTGGGTAGATTTAGAGGCCGTGGTTGCAACCTTTTCGGTGAGTTGTATTTTCCGTGCCATGGTGTTAACCGGGTCAGAAAACTGATCTTCTGCTTCATGTTGACTGATGAAATAAGGGGGTACCGGCAGACAGTTCGACTGGTACATTTTCACTCACTGGCAATGGATGACAGCATGACATCGAAAAGTTAGATAATTTATCAGTTATTTGGCTTTTCAGAAAATTCGCTTTTCTGTTCTCCTGAGCTCACTAACAGGATGAGGCATTATATTTATCTGAAATGTATGGAAGTATAATTATGCCATTATACGATTAACCTGGAGTACCTGGGGGTCAAATATGCATGACCTGTGCCCTAGTGACTATTTGGACAGCAATTACATTCGCTTAAGCTTTTGTACCCAAATAAGACCCCGGTTAAGAGATTATGTGAGAACAAAACACTTGAACAATTTCATAGTCCTATAGCGCACCAGGAGGGGAAAAGAAGGAGGAGGAAGGCCGTGCGCCTTGGTCGGGACTAAGAGGCCGTGATCTTACTGTGCGGTGGCAGTATAATCCCCTCCGATAAGAGACTGCGTCGTGTGATCCAGTCACGTGAGCGCACGACTAGCGGCATGCAAGGTATGCAAATACGCCTGCTTAAGAAACTTTTGTCGGCATCCCAGTTCACCTGTAGCTGCTGTCTCGTCTTTTTTGCGGCCGAGACTGGTCATTCGTTTGTTCAGGGATCGGAATTCGTGGTTTCTAACCCAGGTCGTGGGTTGCAACCGGGAACAGAGTATCGGTGCTCCGGACAGACCGGCTGAGATCGCGTTTTCGTGAATCGGTCATTATATAGCCCTTGTAATAAGAAGGGCAATTGTCGCATGGGAATAGAGAGGCGTCAAATTTTCGACCTGCGTCGAAACGGTTCTTCATCTGAGTCATTCTGTTACGCATGAGTGTTACGAAACGATACACACTGGGCACTCCAAACATTTCTATAATGCATTCTCGAGAATGTCGAGGAGTTGGCGGTTATCCCTTTTATAACTATCGCGATCACCTACGGAGTTGTCCTGGTAGCTGTCCTCTCCTGCTCGGTTTCATAAACGTCACTTGTCCCGTAGTCGATTTTCCGAGTCAGTATAATCAGCTGGTGCACCGCCGAGTAGTTGCAATGATACCTGTGGACCTGCTTTATTGTTTACCTACTCGTACGCCTACCGCCTGTCGACGTACGCTCCATAGAGCGTCCATATACTCTAACTGTTCGTGTACGGGAAACGGAGTCCCGCCAGGAGCATCAATATTCATTTTGTTGGGTTTTTAGAGCTAGACATCCTTGTGGTTAATTATACATTGGTCTAGCTTAAATGGGCAAACATTCTAGATTGCAAGGATGGGCAAATGGAGGAGAGGTGCGGGCATATGAGTGGCTTTTATGACAGCTGATGGCTCTAGGCTGCGTAATCTGTGTCCTCAAATCTCAATCATTTTGCCGAGGCTGATGTTTTTAGCGCGTACATTTTCTTGCACTCTCCCACCGAAGGAGGCGGTTAACTAGCGTGACTATAAATAGAGCTGTTGAGTCATTCCCGACGGATGCCGTGATTCGCTATGGGCCAGAGCTCTGCTACAGTACAAAGATGACCCGAATTAGACTGGAATACCGTCGGGATTGCATTTCGTCCTTTCGCAGGAGCCTTGCTTGTAGTTGGAAAAAATGGATGAATGCATGAGCAGGGACTACTGGGTCTGGGAACACGCAGGCCGGACATACAAATCAAGGTTAGCTCAGCGGTAAAAAGCGGTTTCTGGTGTATGGCAGCTGTGCTGAACATGGCTTTGAGCAGTCCGGGATGAGAGTTGGGTGCGTCTTTATTGCCGTGATTCTATTTCCCCTAACCAGATTCAGTGGTTCCCAAGCTTACCTTTATGAAGGACATTATTCAATAGTAGAATGGGTGTGCTTACTCATGAAATGCCAGCAAAAATTCCGAAATAGAAAAGAATATTTACTCAGGGTTGTAATATTAACCAACCTGCAGCATAATCTTAGGCTAATTCGGTTACTTCAGCATTTGAACAAATTTTATCTTCGGCAGCCTGCAAAAATTACCACTGAAAGGGTATGATTTATTTTCATTTATTTTCACCGCCTTTGTAAAGTTAAGTATATTTCAAAAAAACATAAATGAAACTATTCATTATTTTTCTCATTTGAAAGAAATTGCGTCTGCTTTAAGTTGTGTAATTGAAGGATGGGTATAATTCGATTTTTAAGAAGCTTCTAAATGGGAGATTTTTAAGACAGTGGAATGCCTGCTCACAAAACATAGTGTCTCTGAATTTGCTATTGTTGCTTGTGAAGTTTACAATAAGGTTCAGTGCTACCGCTAAATTTAATAGACCCCATATGGTCTCTTATTAATAACGTATAGAAACGTATGATTTTCCGTACACAGAATCTTTGTTGCTTGTTGATTGGAAATTCCGAATGTAAGTATAGTGGCAGGTCAGATTCAAAATTATTTGGGAATTGGAAAAGTTTGTGAAAACCGGACGATACCCATCCTTCAAGAATAGCATGTGGAGACAACGGAATATTCCGCTAAATGAGTAAAATAATGAATATTTTCGTGCATGGTTTATGTGAAATGTATTTGGACTTATAAGGACATCGAAAGTCAACGAGAAAAATACATAATATTCAATAGTAACTGTTTGCAATCTAGTTTTGCAGGCGGCCGAAGAGAGGCTCGTTTTAAAGATGGCATCCTGAAATGGCTGAATTATCCAAACATTACCTTGTTTAAGAACACTTTTCGAATCGAAAAACCCCTTCAGAATTTTGACTAGCTGTTCTTGAGTTAGCACATCTACTGTATGTGGCAGGACACCTCCGCCTGGCTGTTGTCGTTCAACGGCCATCCACCCGCACTGACGAAATTGTGCCCACATTAAAGTGGCCACGTATTTTCCTACCTACTCCTGGCCGCGAACCTCGCTCCCGAGGAGGACCACGAGTTCTGCTTTTCGGACAATTTAATAACAGTGTCGACCGAAAATAAGCAAAGAGGACAGCGACTGAAGATTTTGATCCCTTGCAACGTTTCCGTAAACAGATATATCTCACTGCGTTCCCTGTAATCAGACCTAACGCTCACGCGGCCAGATGGCTTGACCCAGTTTCCAGTCGACGGCACACACACAGCCACTGCAGCGTGAGAACACAGCCGGTAATTCATCAACACTCCAGCCCTAAAGGAGAGCCCACGCTCCGCTCCACCAAAGCTGCTCTTGTGTGTGTGTGTCGTCCCGCACTGCTGCTTCCTAAAAGCGAATAGCTTTGCAACGGTTTATTTGTATGAGCACCGGCTTTATTTTCAGGTTCATGAGTAAGATCATCCTTTTTTGTTCAGGGAGGTGACAGATAACTCGACCCTTACCTTTTGGACTATGGAAACTCAGGTTAAGTTGGCAGTTTTCAGTTGACGTGCCGGAAACATGGATTCCAATTAGCGCAACTGAGTAGATGGCGTGATCGCCAACATATCTGAATCTTGAAACGGCATGTTTTATTGCTCATCATCAGAAAGTAACTGGACCGCGTACAGCTACCGTGCTCAGTGTATCCTCTCCGGGTTGTCTTAGACCGCTACACGTACAACTTCTGACCCATCTCATGAAATCTTGATCGAAATTCTAAAATGCGCCTTCTATAAGCAAATGGTACGTAGGTGGGGTTGCAATAGTTTTCGCTACGCCGCATAACCACAAACAAATCTAGTAACACCGGGATTCTCGCTTTTGAATGACATTAGTTGCAGCCGCTAGCAGATATCACACAATGTAGAAGATAATTACCTAGCTGAAATTAATTTTTCACACCCTCATATACTTATATATTTAGTAAGAACCAGATCTAAAATATTTTGTGGAAATGTGTCGGTAATAAATTGAGTCATCTTCAAATTTATATTTTAGAAATTTTTATATTTTAACTTCAAAATGTTCAAAAATTAGAGACCACTTAAACTCGTGAAATGTCTATTCTGGCGCAATCTTCTCTGTCCATTAATTACCGTCCCATATGGATTATAGAACACGGATCGCATTCATCGTAAACTTTTATGAGCGCTCTCTAGATCTTCATGGTGTTTTAAGGGAACTAGCTATCCATCTCTTATATATTCGACTGTCGCAAAGATTGTGATTGCATAAAGATCAGATTGTCTAAGAAAGCGACCAATACGACGCGTATACCGAACTTCAACAGCAACCACCTAATCCTCCACAAACGTAGTTGCGTAAGGGTGCTGTATCAGCCTGTTGAGATGCATCGCTATGTACCAGAGGACGAGGTTGTCGAATTTCGGTACCTATTACGGATGTTCATAGAAAATGACTAGCCGCGCAACTTCGTCAACCATTGCACGTCCAATTCCACCTGCCCCACGTAGGCGAGGTTAAAGATTGCTCTGGACGCGAATAGCCGGCCACGCGGCAGCAGTGAAAAAGAATGATGTTAGCTCTCAAGTCCCAGATTATTCGGCGGGACCCGGAGACGTCAAGTTTAACGAGGCCGTTATCCTCGCAAGAGGAGGACAACTGAGCTGTGAGCGCTGAGTTGTGAGCTGTATGATTCATGGCTATCCGACGAGTGCATCGTCTTCCCCGCTCCCATATTGCATGCGATCTAGACTTTCGAATAATTACCACGCCATGAGTCAGATTCAGATTCACGCTCGAACCCATCATCAGAGCCAGCAACAGATACGGCTGATTCGTACACAGAAGCTGCTGTATTTATGGGATGCAGTCGCAATACTACTACACACCTATGACAATTCATTTTTCTCACCTCATCGAGGATTCTTCCCCGTTGGTGCGGTAATTGCTTGATGGCCGGCACGGAAGTTACTAATTGCTGGAATTTTCCCACCCGTGTTGGATGCCGGCGTGATAATTGTTCGACTACCTGGCTGATCGGTCTGCACGCTCCACGATCAATTTTTGCATCAGTTACGAGCCCAAGGGATGAGTCCGAAATCCGCCAATTATAGTAGGTATACGCTGGCCTGACAATTACGTCGTTTAAAATAGTGCACTTCTTATGCCTTCGCCGTCCTTACTTGAGACTGTCTCTGATGATGGGTCGGATTAGGGATCCGAAACGTTAAACCAATCAACCTTTCTGTTCTAGAGATCATATTTTCCTCAGAAATGTCCGTCTAGCTATGCGGTTCCAAAAGTCTGCCCCTTTCAAGTTCCCCGTAACCAAGCCTTGGAAAGACAAATCATGTCCTAGGACACTATGCTGACCGCCCTAGTCAAAGGCTGACAAGCCAGACTGAGAATGTTCGCCCTTAGATTATATAATCCTCGGAGTTCTTGCCTTACCACACTTGTGTAAATCGGGACCCACAGGCCTTATAAGAGCTTAAAAGCACAACAAAGTTGGGGTCGAAAATGCAGAAAAATTCTCGCATTAAGTCGTCCGGTGTAACCAGGGTGGAAGCAGCTTTATTATGGAGGATGCTAGCCTGATAACCATTATTTCTTCCTTTAAGTCAATGCTGTCCCGGGATCCAGGAGATAAGAGAGTCTTTCGGCACCGAAGTGCCCCTAGGGCAATGTCACAGAAAGAAAAATTCAGCATTTCCAAGAGATGGAAGATGCTTTCAAGTCCACGATAAAGTCACCATCTTCTAGTTTAAGTGACTAATTTACCAACGTCCTCGACGTACATGTCTACCAGAAGATGTGACTGATGCTCATCCGCGGTCCAGAATCTCACTGACCCGGGATGCCCATTCTCATAGGGCACTGACTGCAG
Source organism: Spirometra erinaceieuropaei (assembly GCA_902702965.1). Taxonomy (NCBI): domain Eukaryota; kingdom Metazoa; phylum Platyhelminthes; class Cestoda; order Diphyllobothriidea; family Diphyllobothriidae; genus Spirometra; species Spirometra erinaceieuropaei. Next base: position 2,120,172 of record CACRXP010000031.1, on the reverse strand, counting down.
CAATTCGAAAAATTCTAACTTGACCGCAAGATTATAACACCATCGCCTGCACAAACGGATATGCTACAAAGCCTGAGGAGTAATGCTGCCCTACAACAGACTCACAAAGCAAAAGTACTCCAAAAAACATCGTTTTCCCTCCGAGTACGCCTCCGTACAGTACTGCAAAGTGATCATTCAAAAATTAATTTCTGCGTTATTATCTTTACCCAATGCCTTCCGGTAATCTGATACAGTTTTTTGTCGTTCCAGAATTAACACATTTGAGCCAAGCGGCAGAATGACGGCATCCCGCAGCCCTTCAGTCTTCGTTCCTCACTCCAAAAAAGTAACAAATAACACGACAAACGGCTGGAAGTATGACAAAGACACTTAGAGTATGTGGGCTAACTCATGAAAAGTCAACCGAAATTGCCAAATGCGTTTCCGTTCGGAAAAGATTAACTAAGCAGGGTTGTAAAACTAAGTATCTTGCAATATGATTCTATAATATTTCAGTTAGCGCGGGATGCCGGCTTTCGAATGAATTTCCTTTCGGCTGCATGCAAAAGCTAAATTCCGTAAAAAATGACTACTTAGGTAGTATAAATTTATCTCATTGATTTTCGATGTCTCTTCACGTCCAATAATATTTCATGTAAAGGATGTATAAAAATATTCGTTCTTTTGCGCATTCCGCAGATAATTACGTCCTCTTCCAATCTTATACTCAAACGAAGGGTATAGTTCGGTTTTCAAAACCTTTTCCTATTCCCGAATAATTTTGAACCCGCTCTACCGTCACACTTGGATTCAGGGCTTCCAAACTACAAGCCGTATATTTTCCGTGTACAAAAAGCCACACAGTTCTCTGAGGTATTATAGGGGGACGATATAAGGTTCATAAAATTAAACAGTGGATTTGATCCATAATGTTAACTTTACAAGTCACATTGATAAACGCAAAGGCATGAAGTTTTATAAACGGTTATTTGATGGTATTAAAAAATCTCATATTTAGAAACTTTTTCTAAAACCGAATTATGTCCCTACTTTGAGTATAAAATTAGAAGCAGACGTAATTATCTATCGAAAGAGCAAAAAATGAATATTTTTTTGCATGCTTTCCAAGAAAAAAATTGGACTTTTAGGGACATTTAAAATTTGTGAGAAAAATCAATGCTACTTAAGTCGTTATTTTTTGCAGTGTAGTTTTTCTATGCGGCCGAAAGGAAGTTCATTCGAAAGCTGGCATGATGCGGTAACTGAAATATTATAGAATTATTTTGCAGGCTGACCTCTTTTGCAACCCTACTTAATTAATCTTTTCGAGACAAAAACGCATTTCGGAATTTTGGTTGACATTTCATGAGTTAGCCCACGTACTGTACATCGGCGGCAAATCGACAATTAAAACCTTGGAGGACTCAAACGGTATTGTTTCCGTACCCCCGCTATCTTCACTGGGACCTGACCCAGGCCGATCATACGACAACGTATTTCCGAATTCTCGGACTGACAGTCGTGCCTGCCAATTAAACCTCGAATTTTCCAGGCACACTAACCTGTGATTTTGGGCAAGACATGCGCATGACACCCTCGCCAACACAGACTGAGGCAGCCACCCAATTCAACTCCGCCGTTTGGATATGAACTTTCCGTGCTGGAAGAACCGGGTACATGTCTCTCCTCCCAACTGCCCTCATCTGCTGCCAAGCTGGCTCCAACGGTCCGTAGAGCACCGGCAGGGCCTTAACTTTGACACTAATCATCCGCTTCAACACATTTTCGGTGGATGTACGCCTGCTGTAGCAGGCCAACTGCAAGATTTTTCGAAATAGAGATAAAGGTTAGACACAAAAAGTCGATAGGGTACGTCGTGGACGAAGTGTGACCAGACCAGAAGAATAAGCCAACCAATTCACATCAGGTCAAAGTTTTTGCACACGACATGTCCATCCGAGGGCACTGACGTAGAAACTTGCTCACTGATCGTACTCTATGGTTCACCGTCAAATGATGCTATCACACAAATTCAGTTCTCATCTGTTATCTACATGATAAGAGTTTAGCTGTGAGACGCCACCTTTATGGGATAAAACAGCTATCAATTATGGACTAATGAGACGGAGACTGGACGGGACTTTGTAGGTGAAAAATGGCACTGTCCCAACAGGGCCTATGTTTGACTTAGACGCGGCCGAGACTCTGAACACAGACGGGCACATAAGAGAGGTCTTAAGGCAGTCATCCAACCAACCGACCCATCCACCTACATAATTCAAGTCCCACTTCGCGTAAACAAAATCTAAGCAAGCACACCCTTCGGACAACCCAGTTTCCTGAGTGCCAGCTCTAATGGAACCGCAAATCAACATCCACAGTAGCTATTCTCCCGATCTGTACGGCGGCAGAGTCCACAGTTCATGATGAGGAACAGTTATGCATGCCAGGTGAAAGCGAAACCAGAAAATGAGACCTTTCCCATGACCGCGTCTTTCTTAAGGGCAGCCTTTTTTAATACAACAGATTAAAAACCCTTCATAAAAAAACAGATTTTACGTTTTTGAGCAGTTTCCGTGAGGAGAAAAATTCGTTTTACCCGTGCAGACGCCGTAGGCAAACTCAGTTTGGCATGCCAAGGTGGTATTGCGGTGCAAAATACGGGGCCAGACAGCTGCGGCTTGGAGTCTTAGCATTCATAAATTGCGTTGAAGGACGATCGACTAATTGGAGGGGCAGTCTCAGCTTGCCTGCTGCCCCGAAAAATCACGGACCCGTAGTTACAGTAGATGCGCTAACTCATAAAATATTCACCGACATTTTAAAATGTGTTTTCGATTCGAAAAGATTACTTATATAGGGTTGCAATATTAAGTACCGTGCAGCAAGATCCCAAGATATTTCAAACACTCGGAATGCCGACTTTTGAAAGATTTTTTTTCGGCCGCCTGCGATACGCACACTATGTAGAAAATAACTACTTACTTAGTGTGAAGTTTTTTCATCGATTTTTGACGACCTTGTAAATATTGTTCACTGAAAACATGCATAAAAATATTCATTTATCAAAATATTCTTCTTCAAATTCCATACATAAAGGATGGATATAATTCAATTTTAATAAAGGTTCTGATCAGAGATTTTTTAAGACCACTAAATGCCCGTTCATAGAACATCGTATCTATGCATTCATTAATGTTGCTTGTAGAGTTTTCGCAACGGCTCAGACCCACCGTTAACTTTCATGAACCCATCATGATTTGTCCATAGCACAGCACAAAAGCCCATGATTGCCCGTGCACTGAAAATACGCAGCTTGCAGTTTGGAAACTCTGAAGGCAAGTGTTACGGCAGGTCAGTTTCAAAGTTATTTGAGAATTGGAAATGTTTTTAAAGCTGAATTATACCCTTCCTTAGAGCGCAAAATTTGAAAAAGGCGTAATTGGCTACCAAATTGGCAAAAGCATGAATACTTATGCATTTTTTATGAAATATATTTAAACTTCTAAGGTTGTCAAAAATCGATGAAAAGATTCATGCTACACAAGTAGTTATTTTTTACAGAGCGTGGTTTTCGTAGGTCACTAAAGGAAGTGCTTTCAAAAGCCGGCTTTCTGGAGTAACTGAAATATCATGGGCTTATGCCGCATGGTAATTTGTACTGCAACCCTACTTAGGTATTCTTTTCGAGTGGGACACACATTTCAGCATTTCGGTTAACATTTCCTGAGTTAGCATACCTACTATAAATAGGCTTGTTGATAACCAATTGAGGTCGGCTTTACATTACATGTAGATCCTATTTAGGCATGGCATGCTACCAGAAGCTTTGTGCAAATACGTTGAGGTTATAAAATGATTGTAAGTCGAGGTTTCGCGCAGACTTGAGACGCCAGTTAATAAGGTCAGACAATTTCCGGTTGTGGATAAAACACCGACTTCGGAAGACTCGAATGGATATGTGCCGAGGCGCAACCTATCTTGCCTTTCCCTTTCTGTTCCTCATTCTTGAACTTACTGGTTGTTTAACTGAACGGAAGGAACACAACGCTACGCGACGCGCTTGGCATGAGTTGGATTGTCAGGTCGTTTGACTTTTGATTGTTAATTCTCTCATAACTCTGGTCTTATCCTGATCTTCATAGTCTGGGATTGACAGTTCTGTCTTTAGCGTTTGCTACAGTGGTGACCCCTTGGCGTTCACGCTTATACCTTTAATTTGTGGACTTTCTATTTGCATACCGCCCGTTTGCCTTCTTTCTTTCTACAATCATGACCTCAACGAATTCCAACGATCCAACTACTTCTCTCAGTGGACTTATTTCTTCTCTCCCAGACTTTTGGCAACATGCGCCAGAGCTTAATTTTTTCCGTATTGAGGCGACTTTTCACTCTGCCAAGATAACACGTGAAACCGACAAGTTTTATAAGCTGGTCGAGGCCCTCCCTCCCACCATTCTTTCTCAAGTGCAGACGCTTCTGAGAGATCCCCCGACTGATGCTCCCTACACCAAGTTAAAGGCTGAACTTCTTCGCCTGACATCAGTCTCCGATCGGCAGCGTTATCACGCGCTAGTAAAAGAGGAGGCCTTAGGTGATCGCAAGCCGTCGGAACTCTTGCGTCGTATGCGTTCTCTGGTTGGGAACATGAAAATCGACGACAAATTCTTTAAAGAGATGTTCTTAGAACGTCTGCCGACGTCGGTACAAACAATCTTGGCCTCTGGCTCCGACGACCTAGAAATATCAAAGTTAGCGGAGATGGCTGACCGTATAATGGAGGTTGAGCGTTTGTCATCCCCGACGATTGCTCAGGTGTCCCAGCCTCTCAACGTGTCCACCTCTGACCTGGCTGAACTAAAGACACAGATTGCCCAGTTGTCAGCGACTGTTGCCGCTTTGCAGCTGCGCCGATCCCCCGGTCCCTCTCGACGTCCCTTCGGCCGTGACCGTCGTCGTTCCCGCTCTCGCCCCAGGACCGCCAACCTATGTTGGTATCATGTCAACTATGGCGACAATGCGCGGCGCTGTGTCCCACCCTGCTCCTTTAAGTCCACGCAGGGAAACTCCTCGGCCGGAGAGTAAATGCGGCCGAGCTCTCTGTCAACTCTACGGGTCGCACATTTTACGTGAGTGATAACACGAGTGGCAGGCATTTTTAGTCGACACTGGCACTCAAATTAGTGTTATCCCTCCCACGCCAGCCGACCGACTTTGCCCAAACCATGGTCTTTACCTTCAAGCCGTAAACTCATCTCCCTTTACAACCTTTGGATTTCGATCCCTCTCTCTGGATATTGGTCTCCGGCGATTATTCCTTTGGATATTTGTGGTTGCTGATGTTCCCACCGCTATCCTTGGTGCTGATTTTTTGGCCGCCTTTGACCTTCTGGTGGATTGCAGGCAACTTCGCCTCCATGATCGCGCAACTACCCTCACTGTCAAAGGATTTCCTCCATCCTCAGCTTCTAACCAGCTCTCCGTCCTTGACCCAAACCCTGACTGTCCATTTCGTAGACTTTTAGCAAAATATCCTACCCTCACTAAACCCCATTTTTCTGACACCTCACTTCCCCATGATATTGTTCATCACATAAAAACGACTGGTCTTCCCGTTTTCTCTCGTCCCCACCGTCTTGCTCCCGCGCGTCTTGCGGCTGCTAAAGCCGAATTTGACCACATGCTGCAACTAGGGATTATTCGACAGTCTGACAGTCCCTGGGCATCTCCTTTGCACATGGTTCCTAAACCAAATACGGATGATTGGCGTCCTTGTGGCGATTATAGAGCCCTAAACAATATCACTATGCCCGATTGGTACCCCGTTCCTCATCTTCAGGACTTTGCTGGAGCCCTTTACGGCAAAACCGTTTTCTCGAAGATCGATTTGGTGCGGGCTTTTCATCAAATTCCGATTGCGGCTCAGGACATTCCCAAAACGGTAATGACGACTCCTTTTGGCTTGTTTAAGTTCCTTCGTATGTCATTTGGTCTCCGAAATGCCTCATAGACTTTCCAACGTTTCATTGACCGTGTTTTACGCGGCCTTCCATTTGTTTATGTGTATATTGATGATGTTCTCGTCGCCCGTCGAGATGTCGAGGAACATCTCCAACACCTTACCCTGCTTTTTGACCGATTTCAGCAGTTTGGTGTCACCCTGTACCCTTGCGAAATGTGTCCTAGGAGCCACTTCTCTTGAGTTCTTAGGTCACCTGATAGACTCAAACAGCATTCGGCCTCTTCCCTCAAAGGTTGCCGCCATTCGGGACTTTCCACCCCCTACCTCGAAGCGTCAGTTGCAACGGTTTCTTGGTATGGTGAACTTTTATCGCCGGTTTCTTCCGAACTGTGCGATACCATCCTAACTCTGACCAGTCTTCTCTCAGGTTCCAAGCGCACCTTTGAACTTACACCAGCAGCACTCACGTCATTTGAGCAGGTAAAAGCCCTTCTGGCTGATGCCACCCTGCTGACTCACTTTCATGCTGATGCACCTATATCTCTGATGGTCGATGCCTCCAATGTTGCTGTTGGCGCAGTTCTTCAACAAAGTCTGCCGGATTCTACCGTGCCTTTGGCTTTCTTCTCCAAGAAACTATCCAAAGCCGAAACCCGCTACAGCACATTCGGACGTGAACTTCTCGCCGCTTATCTTGCCCTAAGGCACTTCCGGCATTTACTCGAAGGTCGAGAGTTCACAATTTTCACTGATCATAAGCCACTAACGTTTGCAATGCATTCCCACTCTGACAAGCTAACCCCCCGGGAGATCCGTCACCTGGACTACATTTCGCAGTTCACTCCAGACATCCGCCATATTGACGGATCACGGAATGAGTTGGCTGACGCACTCTTCAGGCCCTCTATTGCTCATCTTCAGCTTTCACCCGGGATAGACTTTGCTGAGATGGCCGCTGAACAACGCCGTGTCGGTCCACCCTGTGATGAGGATGTTTCCGGACTCCAACTTCAGGAACTACCACTGACAACTGGCAACGGCACCATTTTATGCGACGTATCCACCACATCCCACCGTCCATTTGTGCCACCATCCCTCCGCCGTAAAGTTTTCTCCTCCTTGCACAATCTCTCTCACCCTGGGAGTCGAGCAACCGACAAGCTGGTTTCCGACCGCTTCGTCTGGCCTGGGATGCACAAAGACCTGAAAGCATGGACACGAGCTTGTATCCCCTGTCAACGGAGTAAGATCCAGCGGCACAACAAGGCCCCCATTGGCACCTTCCCCAGTCCTGGTTCAAGGTTCAGCCACGTTCACCTGGACATTGTAGGCCCCCTGCCTCTGTCCAATGGTTGTTCCTATCTCCTCACCTGTGTGGATCGGTTCACTCGGTGGCCTGAAGCAATTTTCCTACCTTCTGCTTCCCCCATGCAGCCTCTATTCCACCGTCCACAGCTTATTTTCCCTCTGCCCTCCTGTCCGCCATCTCCGACTGCCACCACCAACTCCAACACTTCCGCCACCAGATTTATTCACTCTTCTACGGACCCTGTATATATCAATCGCAGTGGTCGTCATGTACACTTTCCTGATCGGTTGGTCACGCATTTCTTTTAGACCTGTACACATCCTTCGGCGTCGTTTTCGCCGGCCTCCGGTCTCGGAGGGGGGTACTGTGCCGAGGCGCCAGACTATCTTGCCTTTCCCTTTCTGTTCCTCATTCTTGAACTTACTGGTTGTTTAACTGAATGGAAGGAACACAACGCTACGCTACGCGCTTGGCATGAGTTGGATTGTCAGGTCGTTTGACTTTTGATTGTTAATTCTCTCATAACTCTGGTCTTATCCTGATCTTCATAGTCTGGGATTGACGGTTATGTCTTTAGCGTTTGCTACTGATACACTAGACAGGGAAGATCAAACACGCAGCAGCAGTTTGAAGGAATGTTTTTTGCTCTGGGATCGTGTCTCATTCGACTGGACACGATTACGCATTAACTTTAAACACATCGGATTTCTCATGAGGAACTACGGCCACATAGGCCGCCAGCCGCTTAAGTCATGAATTTCAAGACCGCAGTCGACCAACAGGCGCAATAAATAGAACTCTCGTACCAACAATAGCGTGTCCCTACACTCATGAAAAGGTTTAATGCCAAGATATCTAGCATGTCAGCTCGAGTACTTGTTACCTGGTTCCCGTCTGATATAAAGTGCCAGAATAAGCGACTGATAATGAGCTTAGGCAAGATTAGTAATTTCCTAACTTCTTCTATCAAAATAGTTATCCAGATAAGTATCGATATTACAATGGAAATCGCCAATCACGCTCCAAGTACCTTATGTGACTTCTTGCTCTGTGACTCTTTTCTGAGCGCTAAATGAGTTTCCAGCCGTATATCGACACTGTGTTTTGCCCACAAAGTGTGGTTTATCTAGCTCTTACAAATCCCCTACGCTAGCAAGTGTTGAGGATCCAAGCGTAAAAGGCGACCTTAAGTGGTACAGATTGTGTTTTTGCGCGTAGATTCGTTTGTTAGCATTTTGCCCAGAATTGGTCCAGCATCCGTTAGCGGGAATACCCTCGGGAGATTCACAGGCGAATTGTAAATCGACATCAACAAACGGATTGCCCGGCAAATGATTGCTTCTTCTTTGGTGAGTATAAAACAGCAGTGTCATAGTTTCTAATCAATAAAAATAACCTCCAACGCACGACATATACATCAGACCGAAAGGTCTATACAAATCCAAGAGAAACAAAACGCTCGCACTATCATAAAACAGAAGACTATATCTTAAATTTTTGATAAAGGTTCGAAGGCGGAAAAAATGAGAACGCTAGGAGCGATCGAATATGCATCCGCTAGACAATTCGAAAGACAAATACACACCCACGACATGGAAGTTGCCCGCTGTCCACGACGTCAGGCACTCCTGTGTGAATTATATTCTCCAATTCTGAGCATCGCATGTAAATGTGTTCATCAAAAACGCAATTGGCTCAAGAAATCTTTCGAATAATCTATCCCCTACACACAAGCATAAACCCAAACATTCGATAGAAGAGAAAGCACGAGTCACAGGAAACAGTATAGGAGAGGGCTTTGTGACAGCTATGACAAGAATTTAATTTCCCTGACGCGTCGAATTCGCTCTCGTAATGCGACAAGGGATTCATCAACGTGCGTTTACAGATGCAAATTTCATACATGCTGCAAAGAACTCTGGCCCCTTTTCTCGGAATCGTCTCCTTTTTCTAATAAATCATGCGTACCCAATCCGGGTCTTGCAGTCTGTTTATTGCTCAACAGAGTAAAGCGTTAAAAGTGCGACCTACGACACGGAGGCAGGACAAAGGTAGGGTACGCGTCATCGGGACTGCGCACTCATAACAAATGCTACACATGGGTAACTGTGAAACACCTAGGCGCAAGCTCCCGCCGGGCCACCCATCATCGATCGGTCTCATCACCAGACGACTGGCTAGGTCGGCCAGAGGACGGATGTCTGGGAGGGAGGAACAGTGGACAAGGTCCACTCTGTAAACACCGACCCCACGACACCCAGCGTATATTCCATTCTATGAAAAAGCTGACACGTTTCTAAACTGTTACGATGCGTTAAAATTCGTGTCTCGAAAGACACCCAAGTGACAGGAGAACTTGTCCCCTTTTCAGGATGGATAGTCAGGCTGTAATACTGTAGGTGGGCTAACTCATGAACTGTCAACCGAAATTCCGAAATGCGCTTTTGTTTCGAAAAGATGAATTACGTAAGGCTGTAAGACTAATCATTGTGCAGCATAAATCTACAATAATTCAGTTACCACAGGATGTCGGCTTTCGAGATGAACTTCCTTCCGTCTGCATGCAAAAACTATACTCTGCAAAAAATGATTGCTTAATTAGCATGAATTTTTCTCATTGATTTTCGATGCCCCTAAAAGTCCAATTGTATTTCATGGAGATCATGCATAAATGTATTCATTCCTTTGTTCATTCGGCAGACAATTTCGATTTCTTTTAATTTTATACTCGAAGGAAGGGTGCAATTCGGTCGTAAAATGTTTCTAATTGTGGAACTTTTAAAAACCGTAAAATGACCGTTCATAAATCGTCATATCTGTGCCTTTCCCAATGTAAAGTTAGAATACAGACAAAATCAACGGCTTAATTTTATGAACGCTATATGGTCCCCTTTATTACCGCAGAGAAATGTGCGGTTTTCCGTACACGGAAAATATACGGCTTGTAGTTTGGAAACCCTGAATTCAAGTGTGACGGTAGAGCGCGTTCAAAATTATTCGGGAATTGGAAACGTTTTGAAAATCGAATTATGTCCCTTCTTCAGGTATAAACTTAGAATAAGGCGCACTAGTCTACCGATTGAGCAAAAGAATGAATATTTTTATTCATGTTTTCCATGAAATATAAATGGACTTTTCGGGGCATCGAAAATCAATGAGAAAATAGCGTGCTACTCACGTAGTCATTTTTTACAAAGTGTAATTTTTGTATGAAGCCAAATGGAAATTCACTCGAAAGCTGGCATCCCGAGGTAACTGAAATATTATGGAATTATGTTGCAGACTGACTAGTTTTACAACCCTACTTAATTAATCTTTTCAAAGCAAACACGCATTTCGGAATTTCCCTTGACATTTCATGAGTTAGCCCACCTAGTGTAGCTCCATTTTAACGTGGCCTTTATGACACTCCAGACTCACTTGGAATCCGGGCACCTTTTTTGCTCTCTGTATAAAAGCTTGAACCGTTCCGCGCAGAACCGGCTTGTGTAGCATGCGCGGGCGGACGCAGTGGATTTACTGGCCAGTGCGCAAAATTACGCCTTCGATCTGGACTTTGGTATGAGACTGGGTCTTGTAGTACGAGAAGGGGAGAGTGAGGTTGATGTAGCACAAACTCACTATCACTACACATTATTTCTCGCTCAAGTCATCGTACCTGCACCCATCTTGTTGTGCGCACATACCAGACATGGACAATAATGACGGTCCAACCGCCAGTGAGTCAAATTTCCTATACTAAGCTGCAAGAAATTACGAAGTCACGCATTTAAACCCTAGTTTTGAGTCAACCCCCTGACCGGCAAATGCATGCTGGGAGTGCGTTGCTAGATTTCTGATGTCAAGTCTGTCTAGTACGCAAGTCTAATAACTTTCCTGAAAATATGACCGACACGTAAGTTGGTAAACTGCTCTTGACGATGAGACACCAAAAAATAATTGTGACAAAGACGTAGTTAGCAAAGTTCGTTTTGTCACCGGTAAGGAACAATTCACGTCATTGTAATTAATGCATATGTGAAGAATGAAAAAATACTGAAAATTAGTGAAATGACATGAAGGGTCGTAATAAGTGTTCATAGGTGTTCCTAAAAGCGTGTTTTTTGCAATTTTGTCATTTCTCAGGATATTTTTTCTTGGAACGTGCGCTGCTGAGTTTAATCACACGCATGCACGACCAGATGCGCCATTTCACAGTGTAAATCCTTTTGATATGCAAATCAACAAATAGATGAACGATTCACATTCAAGACCGTGCTCAATCTTTAAAGTTGCTTTTTCAAGTAAACATTGGAATATGCCGTTCAGACGTTGATGTAGGAGCATGTCCTGAAAAGCGCACGCATTTTCACGGCACGTAGAGGAGCTAACGCTCTTGCCACGAATGAAAGTCCAAAGTAATGTGCGTCTTTGTCGTACCAAAAACCACATTTGGTGCCGGAGACTTAGGTGGACAGTTGGCCATAGACAGTCGGATTTGGAAACGGACACGGCAGAACTTGTAGCTGGACCACTGCTACATATAACCTCACTCTTGAGAGTAACTTCTAGCTGTTGTATTTGAGCCTTTTTGCTGTTAGCGGGGTGTGTAGCTCTTCCTCTATGCTATCGCAAAAGGACAGCCTCCTTAGTCGGCTGTGAGCCTTTTGAAGTAAAAGAGTTGGATAACAGGACCCTAACGACAGCTGTTTCTTGTAGATTGTTAACAAAGTACAGCTTCTCTGTCGGTTGCATGCCTTTTGAAGTGGAAGACTTTGATAAAAGGAGCTCCATTTGATCTTAACGGCAGCTGTTTCCTGTCGACTGATAACATTAGCAGGCGGCATCAAATTTATTTGTGTACTGCGCAACCGTGGTTAGTAAAGAACATTTTTAGTAATTTTATTATTTGTACATAGCTTAAACCTTTATTTTTACATCGGTTAACAGCAGGACGAGAGAAATGAGTGAAGTACTCTGGGTTGATGAGGCTGCTTTCTGGGCGGGAGGGTAGGAGGGGGGGGGGAGGGGAATCTGTGGTATTTCAGGTTGCACCGTTCGCAACTCCTTTGCTCACTTTGGGGTGAACAGGTAGCGAGCAGACGGAAGCCCTCCAAAGTCCTCTATATGGATGCGAACTACGAGTGGGCAAATTACGCGTGAAAAACCTTGTGGACGAAAATTTTCCAGTTTTAAGCAATATGCAAATTAGGTATTGCGAGGATGTTTACCAGAATTAATTTCAGGCACTTGATTGAAACCATCCTAGACAAAAAATTGCTCTCTCCCTGCTAACAAAACGTGCTTTTGGTCACCGAAAATTTTCGTCAGAAGGGGTGTTCTTAGATGATTAAATTTTACACGTTGCGTGGCTTTTGTTCAGTTTTGGCACTAATAAGGTTTTCTGGCGACGCTCTATATGGAAATTTATTTTGACACAGTATGCGAAAAATAACTATAAAAATGTCATTGATTCACGGAGCGCTGTGAACTCTGGACAGAATTCTCGGAGAACTGGTTCGCTGATATCCGTTTATGCTGGTTAGGAGACTGCGTATATATTCAAACCAAGCACGCAACTGTCAAGTACACCTTCATCCAGGTTTTATCGGACCCGAAGGAATTATAATGTTGCCTTTACGGAAAAAGGCCAAATGTCAGAGCAAAACCGCAAACACACACGGATGCAAACAAGAAAGGAATTGCGACTATTTAAACCCTTAGCTAAACATAAATAATTCCTGAATTTCGAACAGCTGAGAAAAGTGGTAAATCACTGTAGTATCATGTTCATTTTCGATCGTTAATAACACGTCGTTGTTCATTCTCTTTGTTGAGCGAGCGGTTTTTAGCTATTTTAAATTACCCTGGTGGAATCACCGACAATATTTATAGATTTGAATTTGGGTCTTAATGATTTCCAAGTTTATTACACACATCAGAATAAATACCAGATTGTTCGGTTCAGATAAATCGCCAGTTAATATAAAATGCAGTTGCGTTCATAGTAACACTTTTCGCTTTAAAGCCATTTTCCATTACGAGTGTAATGAAATATGTGCGTTTCGCTGTGAACCAAATAGACCGCATCGTTAACCTGAACATAATAGAGGACGCTAATGAGAATGTTTTACTTTCATTTTCAGTTTCTGACCATAATATACCTCTGAAGTCTCACTTGTACGTTCCAAACCGGCCAATTAAAAGGACTCAACTTTGTATCTTCGCTACTCCTGTTCATCAATTAATTGTCAATTTATATATTTAAAAAGACGCTTTTACTGCAAACTGATATTTTATTTGCCAAAATTTTCTATGAGTATAAAAGGCAGTCTTTTTATATTAGTCGACGGACGGGCAGTTATGTTATTTATCCAATAAATTGTTCCAAACTTCCCATTTTAAGACGCGATTGAATGTAATTTATGTTTTTCAGCTTAAAACATGGTTCAGAGTGACAGGCTCTTTGCTTTTAGATTTTTGATCACTGCATCATGAGATTAGCGGCCCGAAGCCATAATTGATCTGGCGATATAAGTACTTATTTTGGAACAAATGACAGAATGTACTCATAAATGGGTTTTTTGGCAAATATTCTATTAAATGTTTACTTACGTACCAAATGTTTGCCGAAACTATACAGGCAACTTATTTCATGCGGTAAAAGTCTCCGGTTTCTTCATATTTGCCGGTACTTTCTGCCTGCGGTTAGACTAGCGATATTTCCCAAAATTCGTGTCAATCTTCGCATGCTGCAAAATAGTGATCTCGCGTCGAAAACGGAAGCTGTGTTCCAGAACCTTCCGGAAAATTTGGAAATTCCTTATCATTAGATGTATCATCAATGTTTACTAACGTACCTCTGTAATAAACAATAATCTACCTCTGTGACGTTGTCCGCTATGCCGCTGACGCTTTGCACACAAAATGTTCAGTCTCTCTTTAATGGTCTCCTATGCAGACAAATAGACGGCGTATCGATGGGTTCACCGTTTGTCCCATTCCTCGGAAAAAATGTCTTCATGAGCAAAGTCGAGAATACAAGGTTGTAAGATACGATTAATAACTTCGACTTCTACGGTCGGTACGTGGATGATATTTTCTGCCTGTCGATATTGCCACCAATAACGACGTCCTGGTGCAAAAGTTTAGTAGTGCACACAACTCGATAAAGTTCTCTGCAGAGGCTGAGGCAGACAACAAAATCGCTTTTTTCGATGCCCTTCTGCAGAGACAAGCGGACTGACCTATCCGGCGTAGGGTATTCCGAAAGAAAATCTTGGCAGAACAGTACATTAATTTCCACAGTTTTGTTTCCCTAAATATTAAACGTAAATCGACTTAGGAGTTGGCTGCTAGAGTGCGGCGTATCTGCTCCCCTGAGACTGCTGAAGCAGAACTCCAGCAGCTGCGGGATATACTCCGCGAAAACGGAAACCCAGATAGATTTATCCTCCGAAGCATAGGGGAACGCACCGCAAAGCCCACCATGACAACCGAAGAAAAGAAAGACTTATTTCTAAGTTTGCCTTTTCAAGGGAATGCAGCAAGGGACTCAGTAAGAAGAAGTCTGAAGACAGCGATCAGTAGCGCTCTCCCGGCGGCGATTTTACGTGTGTTTCACGGACTCTCCCGTCCTATGCTTGGGAGGCAAAGACTGACTATCATTAAGGTTATATAAGCGTTTTTACTCATACACTTGCTCCGGTGAGACGGGATATATTGGCTGTACAACTAGACGCCAGGAAAAGAGAGTACGTGAAAACATACTGGCCTGGCTGGGCAGAGGCAAAAACAGATCCATTTCGAGTTCTGTTCTCGCACATCGCGTCTATACGAATCACCGAGTAGACGCCAAATAAGCCTTTCAGGTTGTCTACAGGACACCATCATACTTCCCCAGATGCCTGCAATGGCAATGGCTATACGGCTAGCAAATCCAGTGCTGTGTTGCCAGAAGACGTTGACAGAGGCGATGTGCCTTCCAAGGCCAACGTCAACCGCAGATGATCATTGAGTGCCGCCCTAACCCACTGATGCCACTGATGTGAGCTTAACGTACCCGACTCACAAACGTCACGCACAGCCTATGTCACCCTCCCCCTCCACCTTGCCCCAAGGAACATAACACGTCGACCTCGTTATGCGGGTGGTGTGGAAACGATGGGCGTTATTAGCCCTGAGTCACTTATAAACTCTGTAAACTTCTTATATTTTAAATTCATATATAGCTGCATTGGTCTGATGATGATGTACCGAAAACAAATGTTTGCCAAATTTGCCTTTCAAGTGTAACCTGGAAATATTAACAGAACCCAAGACCATGTGTTTTGCGGTTATTTTCATCTATCTTAAGACCTTATAAACCTTCCCACAATCTTATAAACATTTTTCTCACACAGGTATACAGCACTGAACCTCGATATGCGCAAAGAATGAGGGTCCAGACATTGTTTCTCGTTCAGCATCCCCCGAAGACGTCGCTGAAGAAGAAAGGACGAATTCATGGACCATATTGTGTTTGAACTGACGTTCCGAATACTTACTCGTTTCCATCATCCGGGTTGTGTGCTTGCTGTTCCTGTCGGTCTTGATTTGTTCAGTCTTGCCGCTTACCTCCTATTTTAGCCGTGCCCGACGCACGAACTTTAACCCGCCTGTTTGCCGCTGACTGGCTTAGGCCTTCCCGGGGCTGACCGCTGAAAGGCTTGCGTGACGTTTGTTGTCTTTGTGGTCGGCGAAGTTGTAGCCAAATCAAGGTGTCGGTTGGCCTTTCTCACGTCAGCCGGTGGAATGGTCGGCCGTTGCTGTTCATGTGAGCAGCATTGGGCTTCGCGGGCGCATCGGTGAGACAGTGTTCGGCGTTGATCACATGACCTCTGGCCCACAACTCCGTTCTTTTCCGTGAGCGTTGACTCTCGGTCCCGTGCGCTTGCTTGCCTTACTGGTCCTGTCCGGATCGACCCGAGTCTTGTTCACAGCGCCTGGTAGGCGGGATGTCGAACTATAGCTCGGTTTGGTGTGCCAATCGAGAACAAACCTTGGAGCACCTGTCTGGCCATTTTCTCATTGGTTCGACCAATTACCCTCGCTATCTCAAAGGCGAAATTGTGGTTCAGTTCACGAATGTGCCCATAGACCGAAGACAGCTTGCCCTTCCGGTTGATTGCAAGTTGGTGTTCGTGCAATCTTGTACCGAGAAGTTTGCCCGTTTCACCAACATACCTTCCATTGCAATTTAGCCATGGTATGCTGTAGACCACCGCCGCCTGTTCTGTTGTTGGAAACGGGTCTTTGAGCTTCATGATTTGCTGCCTGATGGTGCATTCTGGTTTAAGAGCCACGTCAATCCCAAAAAGTTTCAGGATTCTCGACGACGCCTCTGATACTTTCTTCACATAGGGTGTTGAGAGCCAGAACTTCGACTTTTCTCCACTGGACTGCTCAAAATGAGGCTTTTTGAGGCAATTGCATATGAAGGACTTCGGGTAGCCGTTGGCTTTAAAAAGGGCCTGTAAGTAATTCACCTCCTCCTTCCTCCCACTGTCGTCGCTACAGCTGAACACGTTGAAAGAGAGTTCTGACACAGCTGCGTTTATGACCAACAGGGTGGTTGCTTCGGAAGTGGAGGATGCGCCTAGTATTTGTTACCTTACGGTAAACCGTGGTGCTTATCTTCCCGTCTGTCAATTTCGTAACTTACATCTCCAGGAAGGGCAACTGATTGTTGACTTCCTCTTCCATATAAACTGGATGTTGGGGAGGATTGAGTTCAACAATGCCTCGAAAGCCTTTACCTCGCTCCTCTTGATTACAACGAACGTGTCGTCGACGTATCTGGCCCAGAACTTCGGGGACACGAGCTGAAGACCAGCTGCTCGCGCCCCTGCAAAACTGCTTCGGCAATTAGTCCAGGCAATATTGCACCTTTATTTTCTCCTAGATTTTAGGTATAATTAGTTCAAATTAGGATACTTAACCGCGTGCTCTGATGGCTTTGCTTCCTAGCTGTCAGCCGAGGAGCGCCTAGTATATGAAATCATCTGGGCAAACCAAGTATTAAATCATGTACCAGAAAAAGAAGTCACGCTGTCCAGATAACTCGAGTCAGCGAAAAATTCCGCAATACATACAGTAGGTAGGCTAAGTCATGAAATGTCAACCGAAATTGGAAATGCGTTTTCGTTTAGAAAAGATTAATTAAGTAGGGTTGTAAAGTTGATCGTCGCGCAGCGTAATTCTATATTAATTCAGTTACCTCAGGATACCGGCTTTCAAATGAACTTCTTTCCGGCCGCATACAAAAACCATACCATGCAAAAAGTGACTACTTAGTTAGCATGCATTTTTCTCATTGATTGTCGATGCCCTTAAAAATCCAATTATATGTCACGGAAAACATGCATAAAATATTCATTCTTTTGCTCATTTGGTAGAAAATTACGTCCTCTTCGAATTTTATACTTGAAGAAAGGGTATAATACGGTTTTAGAAAAGTTTCTATTTGTGAGATTTTTTAAAAATAGTGAAATGGCCGTTAGTAAAACGTCATGTCTCTGCATTTACTAACGTGGCTTGTAAAGTTAACCATATGATCCAAATCCACTTTTAAATTTTATGGGCCCCAAATATTTTCCTCATAAAACACTAGAGAAATTTATGGTTTTCCGTACGCGGAAAATATACGGCTTGTAGTTTGGGGACCCTAGATGCAAATGTAACGGCAGATCGGGCTCAAACTTATGAGGGAATTGGAATAGTCTTCGAAAACCAAATTATACCCTTTCCTAGAGAATAAAATGGGAAGTTGACGTAGTTATCTACCGAATGAGCAGAAGAATATATATTTTTATTCATGTTTTCCATGAAATTAAATCAGATTTTTAAGGGCATTGAAAATAAATGAGAAAAATGCACGCTATTTAAGTAGTCACTTTTTTGCAGAGTATGGTTTTTGTATGCAGCCAGAGAAAAGTTCGTTCGCCCTGTGGTAACTAAATCATTGTAGAACTATGCTGTAGGATGATCAGTTTTACAAACCCACTTAATTACTCCTTTCGGAACGAAAATGCATTTCGTAATTTCGATTGACATTTTGTGAGCTAGCCCACCTACTGCATTTAAATATGCCTAAATTTAAAATCTGCAATGGAACGAAGCGACAAAAGTCTAAACGCGATTTGGGGAGGTA
This sequence comes from Spirometra erinaceieuropaei, assembly GCA_902702965.1. NCBI lineage: Eukaryota > Metazoa > Platyhelminthes > Cestoda > Diphyllobothriidea > Diphyllobothriidae > Spirometra > Spirometra erinaceieuropaei. The sequence goes on along the minus strand of CACRXP010000031.1, from coordinate 2,101,749 downwards.
TTACTGTAAATCCAATCCGGTTAGACAATATTCAGGTACATCTCCGTGTAGCCTCAAAAATCGGACGAACCGGAAGGAATTATAATGTCGCCTTTACGGAAGGAGGTCAAATGTTTTGGTTCCACCTCCTTCCTCGTTCTCCTCTCCCCGAGATGAAATTTTGCGTGCTTGGATGAGCACTCAGGCAGCAGTCAGTTTTTGGCTGGTTTGCTCCTTGGCCAACACTTTGCACTCGCGTCTTGCCGTAAGCATAGTGCTCAGTAGCATTTTACTGCAACACACGTACTGCAAAAAATGGAAGTTATTCAAAGTTGTTTTGCGATTTCCCTTATGTTACGATTAACAATCAAATTGACAAGCGCATGGCAATAAAGCTACTTTGAGGATGAAATAGTATGCTGTAGACAGGGGTTTTAAGCATCTGCGGGGCTAGCCACACTTCTCATTTTTATGCCGCCGGCATGACGACGTTGGGGTTTTGGGGAGGGAGCGTGATAGTACGTGTAAGCACGAAATGCGCATAACCGTCATTAGGGAGTTGGGGCGGCGTGTATTCACCACCTGGATTCGGCGCTGGCCACGGACGATAGGGCGCTTGTACCAACGTCTTTTGATAAAAAGCTCTGAATTCGTTGACCGAACAGTCACCGCTCAAGCTGTTGCTAGCAATTGCTCTCTTAGGCCTTTAAAGAAGTTTGCTGGTGCCCGACTGACGACCTGAAAATCTCCTTTGGCGTCGATTCGGTTATTTGCAGCAATTAGATGTGCAAGAATAGGACTCCGAATCTATTTACTTTACCTATGCCTGACCAGGCAGTTATGGGTTCGCGTATTCCCCATCTCGTACGCCTCGATGCAATGCCACTGTCATTCCCTCCACAGAGACACCTAAATAAGCAAATACACATTGAAGTAGCCTGCATCGATATCCGATCTTCACCGCTCGAGTGTAAGAGGGGAAAGTTGATGGAGAATACGCATAAGGTCACCAAGTGATAGCTCTCGTTATAGTTGTCGTTAGGCGTCGCTGGACTAATTCCCTTGCCAAATGTCGTAAATGGCAGTCGAGAAACACGTCCTTTTGCGGAATTAGGCTTTGTGGTCAGCCTATCAACTTTCTCCAAGATAAATCCCTCTGGATAACCATTCTCATGGAGTGTCTTTTACAGCGCCTGGAACTCTGTTTCAGCAGTTTCATATGAGCAAATCCAAGTGCGCACTTGCCACCAAACCCTGGACAAACTGTTGCCACATTTAGGGGAGCGAAAATGCGATAATTAATGTATCGTCAGGCCAAGGTTTTTCTTCGAAATACCCTACTTTGGCTAGATACATCCTCCTGTCTGCGCAAAAGGACATCGAAAGACGTGATTTCGTTAGCTGTCTCAGAATCTGCAGAAGATATTGGCAAAGATTGGCAAATTTGAGAGATTCGGGTTGACTATTTGAAGAAGAAGAAGAAGAAGAAGAGGAAGAAGAAGAAGAAGAAGAAGGAGAAGAAGAAGAAGAAGAAGAAGAAGAAGAAGAAGAAGAAGAAGAAGAAGAAGAAGAAGAAGAAGAAGAAGAAGAAGAAGAAGAAGAAGAAGAAGAAGAAGAAGAAGAAGAAGAAGAAGAAGAAGAAGAAGAAGAAGAAGAAGAAGAAGAAGAAGAAGAATATAGGCTCTCCGGAACAGGTTTATTTAACTGCTGACGTTTCAAAGAGCTGGGTCAGCTCTTCATTGTCAAAGCGTAAAATGCACGTAATCGATCGGAAATTTAATTAAAAGTGACATGTTGTGTTGGTCGGCCTCATGCTGATCGATTTTTCTCTCCTCTCGCTGCCTCGGCCTCTCGGGAGACGGTTGACGGGCGTTTTGCCTGTGTGCTTTGTGAGTCACCACTCCGTCGAGGGGAACTGATTGAACCCTTGTCGGGCGGTCGGTCTGGCGGTTCTTGTTCTTCCTCACCAAGTAAACTCAGCGTCAGGCTATCTCCGCACAGTCTTCTTAAGTCCGGTGTGGTTGTTTGGTCCTGAGCTCTACGACTGTGATGACGTAGGACTTTGTAAGCTGCAGGAAGGTCCAGATGCCTGTTGATAGAGTGGGCATCGGAGAACCACGCCTCGAGAGTTAGTCGTTCTGCTTTTGTGTTGCTCCGGCCTAAGATGGTAGCGCACTGTTAAAATGCTAGGCCAGTGCGCAGATGTCTGTGGTTCGACCTGAGACGTCGTCCACATACCGACCGTAGGAGTCGTTGTCGTTGATGGTATCCCGTAAACTCTTTTACTCGAACTTGCCCACGAGAACATTTGCAAGAAACGGTCCAAGCGGTGTACCCATCGGCACGCCGTCTATTTGCTTTGCTGCAGAACGATGTAAAGAAATTAGAAACATTGTTCTTATAGTGCAAATTGTTTTTTTAGGATTTCCACTGTCATGGCTATCTGGTAATTTGTACGCTGAATAAAGTCATAAAGGTAATGTATTGTTTCCACTAGGGGTGCGTCGGTAAACATTGATTAAATATTTGACGAGAAAGTTCTCCGCACGCTATCGTTCTTGATAGCATCAGCAAACCGAAAGATTTCTTTGAAACCTTTTAGGTAAAGATAACATTGGAGCAACTTCAGCTTCTCCATCAGTCATTTTACAATGGCTTGATAGGACGAATTTCTCACATCCAAGATTGAACGTAGGGGCAGCCTACGTTTGTGGATTTTCGGATGGCTGTATATTCTGCGTACCGTCGAGCCAACAGGTCCTAGTTGCTCAAACCCTCTTCCAGACAAAAGACTTGTGTGCATAGGTTTGCTAACTTTCGTTCCCCAACTTTCGACGACCTCAGTTCGGTCGCAGTCATTATCGATACTCATGTCCGCGAGACACCCTGTGAATATCGAGATAGGTTCTTGTCAAGAAACCCCTGTTTTTGGAGCATCCCTCAAGTATTTTTTTAATCAATTTATTAGAACTGACTTAAGGAAATCAAGTTCTTTAGTGTCGGTGGGTTTTAAATTGGTCATCTGAGTGAAGGGAATCTCAGGTTGGATTTCTTGCTCTAATAGCTTCGAAATCCGCAGTGCAATGCAATACATAGGCCCAAAAGGATCGCAGATACCTACGTCAGAATCAGAACTGCGTGACCTATCTCATGAAATGTTGGTCGAAATTCTGGAATGCGTTTCCGATTAGGAAGAATTACTTAAATGGGGTTGTTATACTCATTATCATCCGGCATAACCCTATAATATTTCGAACTTTCCAGAATGTCAGCTTTGGAATGCACTTCTTTCCGACCTCCTGCAGAAATCGCCCTCTGTAGAAAATGACTACTTAAGTAGCCTGCATTTTTCCTATTGATTTTCGATGGTTTTATATGTTCAAACATATTTTGTAGAAAACAAGCACACAATATGCTTTCTTTTGCTCCTTTGGTAGGAAATCACGTTGTCTTCATATTTTATTCCAGAAGAAAGTGTATACTTAGGTTTTAAAAAGTTTCCTAATTCCAGAATAACTTTCAGCCTTATCTGCCATTGCATCAGCGTCTAGCAATTTCATTTTACATGATGCATGCATTCCGTGTAAGGAAAATCATTGATTCCTGTATGTCTTTAAGGAGATACCACATAGAGTTCATGAAATTTTACAATGAATCTGGACTGTGTTGTACATTTCATGAGGAGCATTAGTAAACGGGCATGTGTGGTCTTGCATGTATGGACATCGCACGGTCTTAAAAATCTCATAATTATAACCTTTTTTAAAACCTAAATATGCACTTTCTTCGGGCATCAAATATGAAGATAATGTGATTTCCTACCAAATGAGCAAAAGAAAGCATAGTTTTGTGCATGGTTTCTGTAAAAGATATTTGAATTTATAAGACTATCGAAACTCAATCGGAAAAATGCATGCTACCTAAGTATTCATTTTTTGCAGAGTGTGGTTTCTGCAGGAGGTCGAAAAGAAGCGCATTCAAAAGTCGACATCCTGGAAAGTTCGAAATGTTATAGGGTTGTGCTGGATGATAATCAGTATAACAACCCCACTTAAGTAATCCTTCCTAATCGGAAACGCATTCCAGAATTTTGATCAACATTTCATGAGATCGGTCACGCACTGTGTATTTGCGTTTGCTTCTCACGAAATCGACCTGACGTCAGCAAGAATCATCTTCTATAGGTCTTGTGGCGGTCAAGGATGTGAGATCAACTTAAACCACGCACAATAAGTTCTTTTCGTCTACTGTCAGAAGTCAGGGAGCTGTGAGGACTGGTTTATTCTGTACACAGGGCAGGTTGCCGTAAGTTGGCGGTTTGCTTGCAACAGAGAAAAGCGTCCGTTCACGGAGAGCATCAGTCGCGGTGTGTGTTGTTTACGCGGGTGTGAGTGTCTAGGTCAGCAGGAGGGGGTGACTGTCTGAGTGGTGGTCGTGTGATTGGACAAATTAGAGGACGAGTGGAGGGCGCATACTCACAAGGCCTCACGGGAATCAAGCCAAAGCGTTCGACGCGCGTTAGGCGATACTAGTTTTTGAGTGCAGCCGGGAGTCACTGCAGCTGGACAGGAGGTGTCCCAGTTCTAGCCGGCGGGGGTGGCCGTGCGTCAGCGGCCTGTCAGCGGCCTGTCAGTGCTTATCGCGGTCATCGACCGACAAAAGGGAGCCGGAGAAAAGGGGGACTGGAGCAGCTGCTACAACTCCCCCCCAGACACCAAACAAAGTGAAGGCGTCGACACGCTAGCCAGCCACAAACCTGTCGGGCCAGTGGACGTGGCGACCAGATCGTGTGTGGCGAACCGGAGGGGGGCTGTCGCCAGTAGGTGGAGGAGGCCGCACTGTCTGAGGCGGGGTGCGTTGTTGAGGTGAGGAATGGTCACTGTCGTCGATGTAGGCCGGCTTGACGCGATCAATGCTGACTGTGTCGGTCTTGCCGTTGCGTTCGATGACAACATCTTTGTCAGATCGGCGAAGGACTTTATACGGCCCGTCATAGGGTGGTTGGAGTGGTCGTCGGACAGCGTCATGCCGAACCCAGACGAAATCGCACTTATCCAGGTCGGGTGGGATGAAGGAATTGGCCGGTGACGCCCGAGGGGGCGTTGCGCGGAGATTGCGCATGGCACTACGTAGTCGCTCCACATAACTGCAAGGTTCAAAAAACGTTAGCGTGTTTGAAGGAGAAACCAACTCACCGGGCAGTCGTAGGGAGGTTCCGTAGACAAGATCAGCTGCAGTGCAACCGATGTCGGCCTTGAGAGTGGAACGGAGGGACAACAGCACCAGGGGAAGGTGATCAGACCATCGGGAAGGATCGGGCTGGGCCATAAGGGAAGTCTTCAGCTGTCGATGGAAGCGTTCGACGAGACCATTTGCTTGAGGGTGGTACGCTGTTGTTCGGATTCGGTTGGTACCGAGAAGGCATTTGAGTTCGCGAAACAGCGTGGACTCGAATTGGGATCCGCGGTCAGTGGTGACAGTCGCAGGAACTCCAAAATTGGACACCCAATGAGTCAAGAAAGCTCTTGCTACGGTTTCGGCACTGATGTCCGGAATGGGCACAGCAACCGGCCACCGAGTAAAGCGATCAATACATGTCAGCATATAGGTAGAACCGTTAGATGGTGGCAGCGGACCTACCAGGTCAATATGCACATGACTGAAGCGTGCATCAGGGGTGGCGAAAGTTCCTGGCGGAGTAATAGTATGCCGATGCGTTTTGGCTCGTTGACATGGTAGACAGGAGCGGGTCCAACGCCGTACATCCCGGTTGATGTTGGGCCAGACGAATCGGTCAGTGATGAGTTTCACTGTCGCCCGGACTCCAGGGTGGGATAGATTGTGAAGGGCGTTGAACACGTGTCGTCGTAAAGTTGCAGGGACAAAAGGACGTTCGTGTCCGGTAGAAAGGTCACACGTGATGGTGCCTGTGCCAGTGGGAAGGGGGACATCTTGAAGGCGTAAAGAAAAGTTCTCGTGGCGGTATTGGGGAAGTTCGCCATCCGATCGTTGAGCCTCAGCCATGAGCGTGAAGTCTATGGCGTCTGTTGTGATGGAAGCCATCTCGATTCTTGAAAGAGCATCAGCAACCACATTTTCCTTACCGTGGACATGTTGGATGTCGCAGGAAAACTGTGAGATGAAGTCGAGATGACGAATTTCACGGGGCGAGTAGCGATCGGGAGAGGCCCTCAGTGCAAAAACAAGTGGCTTGTGATCTGTTAGAACAACAAATTCACGACCCTCGAGGAAATGGCGGAAGTGCCGGATGGATAGATAGACGGCAAGGAGTTCGCGGCCGAAGACACTGTAGCGGGTCTCTGCTGGGCTGAGCTTCTTCGAGAAGAAAGCCAAAGGCTGTAGAACACCACGAACAGTTTGCTGAAGTGACGCACCAACGGCAGTGCTGGGAGCATCTGTCATGAGAGTTAGTTGGGCATCTGAGCGAGGATGGGCAAGCAATGTTGCGTCCGCAAGTGCGGCCTTGGCGTAATTGAAGGACCTGACGGCCTGCTCGGTCATCACTAGTGTCTTCTTGGAGTGGGTCAGCAAGCTGTTGAGAGGCTGCAGTATGGTGGCACCATGGGGAAGAAAACGGTGATAGTAGTTCACCATCCCCAAGAATCGGCGTAGTTGGCTGATGGTTGTCGGGACGGGGAACGTTGATATGGCCGAAACTTTTTCCGGGACGGGCTTTATCCCATCTGAGTTCACTTCGTGACCAAGGAAGATAAGACTGGGGACTCCAAACTCACATTTGGCGGCATTGATGATAACGCCGTAGGAGTCGAGCCGTTCGAAGAGCTGTCGAAGATGAATCTCGTGTTCAGCAGCGTCAGAACTAGCCACTAGCAAATCATCAATGTAGGCGTAGACGAAGTCGAGACCTCGCAGAACCTGATCAATGAATCGCTGAAAGGTTTGAGTGGCGTTCCTCAGACCAAAGGGCATACGAGTGAATTCGAATAACCCAAAGGGAGTGGTCACTGCAGTTTTCGGAACATCACTGGCCTCGATCGGGATTTGGTGGTAGGCACGCACAAGGTCGATCTTGGAGAATATTCGCTTACCATGTAGCGAAAGAGTGAAGTCTTGGATGTGCGGAACGGGATACTGATCGGGAACAGTCACTGAATTCAATGCCCGATAGTCACCACACGGTCGCCAGTCGCCATTCTTCTTGGGGACAAGGTGGAGCGGTGATGCCCAGCAGCTGTCGGACTGTCGGATGATGCCGAGCTCGAGCATGTGTTCGAACTCTGCCTTGGCAATCTTCAAACGGTCCGGAGCAAGACGACGTGGTCGGCAAGATTTGGGAGGTCCGGTGGTGGAAATATGGTGGGTGACTGTGTGCTTGATGTCCACTTCTCGAAATGAGGGGTTGGTCAGGCGGGGAAACTGCCTGAGGAGTGAGTGGAAAGGACAGTCAGAAATGGGCATAACAGTAAGAGGGCTGACGCAGGGGTTCACATCAGATCGACAACGGGCATGAAGATTGGTGATGCAGTCGACGAGTCGGCGATTCCTCAAATCAACTAGTAGATTGAAGTGAGCTAGGAAATCGGCGCCTATGAGGGCGACGGAAACGTCGGCAATAATGAAAACCCATCGGAAAATCCGACGAAGGCCCAAATCGAGTGTGATGGAGCGCTGTCCAAAAGTGGGGATGCTGGAGTTGTTGGCAGCTGTTAAACAAAAAGAGCCGCGGGTTTTGCGTTCGGCCGGAGTTGGTGGAACCACGCTAACCTCGGCACCAGAGTCGACAAGGAATTTGGCGCCAGCGATGCGGTCCCAGAGAAACAAACGGCGAGTGTGAACATTGGCAGCGCTCCCGGCAGCATTCGCCTCTACTGCCGGGCGGAATCGTTTCCCGAGGCCTTGAGAGGTGGCTTAAATGAACATGGCTTCAGACATCGTCGTGCTGCTTCTCCAAATTGCTGGTGATACCAGCACATGCCACTTGAAGACTGCTGGCGGCGATTGCAGGAACGTGAGGAACTCCGCCGACGGTCTCGTGATCGCTGCGGACCTACTGTGGCAACTGCACTGAGTTGAGTTGTCAGTTGCATGACCAACTGCTCGAGTCGATCAAGGCCCTGATCATATTCCCGAGAAATCGGGCTGGCGGTGTGACTTATTGAATGAGTCTCAGCGACTCTCAGTGCCATGACCTTGTCGGCAAGCTCTGCCAATTCTTCTATGCTTCCTTGAGAAACAGCCAAAACTGTCTTGACTTCGAGTGGGAGACGCTGAAGGAAAAGTTGGCGAAGGATGGAGGTCTCAAACTTGCGTTCGCCAACAAGCTGCTGCATTCTTCTCAGTAGTTGAGAAGGTTTCCGGTCCCCGAGCTCTTCGCCAGTGAGGAGTTGTCGTAGTCGGCGCTCCTCTGTCATGGCTACGCGCTTTACTAGAGCCCCTTTCAACTTGTCGCAAGGCTGTTCCAAAGGGCGGTGGATGAGGAGGTCGCAGAGTTCCTCTGCATACTCGTCAGGTAGAGAGCGCTGCAAGTGGTTGAACATGGTCCCTTGACGGGTAATTTTGCATGCTTCGAATTCGGCTTCGCAACGCGCAATCCAAAGCTCCACACTTCGCGGCCAAAAGGTTGGAAGTTTAACGGAGACGTGCGATGTAGAGGGAACGGGCATTGACGTCTCGTCGCCGGACATGATGGTGGAAATGAACGGAGGACTGATAGACGTTCAATACTCACGTGTTCGGAAATTTGGGGTCACCAATTTGTGGCGGTCAAGGATGTGAGATCAACTTAAACCACGCACAATAAGTTCTTTTCGTCTACTGTCAGAAGTCAGGGAGCTGTGAGGACTGGTTTATTCTGTACACAGGGCAGGTTGCCGTAAGTTGGCGGTTTGCTTGCAACAGAGAAAAGCGTCCGTTCACGGAGAGCATCAGTCGCGGTGTGTGTTGTTTACGCGGGTGTGAGTGTCTAGGTCAGCAGGAGGGGGTGACTGTCTGAGTGGTGGTCGTGTGATTGGACAAATTAGAGGACGAGTGGAGGGCGCATACTCACAAGGCCTCACGGGAATCAAGCCAAAGCGTTCGACGCGCGTTAGGCGATACTAGTTTTTGAGTGCAGCCGGGAGTCACTGCAGCTGGACAGGAGGTGTCCCAGTTCTAGCCGGCGGGGGTGGCCGTGCGTCAGCGGCCTGTCAGCGGCCTGTCAGTGCTTATCGCGGTCATCGACCGACAAAAGGGAGCCGGAGAAAAGGGGGACTGGAGCAGCTGCTACAGTCTCCATCGAACCAAAACCCTGTGGATCACGATAGACAACTAACCAAGATGTGTTTTTGATGCTTGTTTGAGCTCGGGCCTTTAATTCCAACAGACTTTGTTAAAACCGTATAAAATACGACTTTCTTTACGGTCGGTGAAAACCGTTGTGACATCAGCGGTCCCCACAGAAGCAGCATCAGCAGTCAGAATTTAAAAGGTAATCATACATAATGCTTTGTTGAAACAGACAGAAGGTACGACTTCATTTTGAGGTAATTTGCGTCTTAGGAGACAAACTGCTCTAACACAACAGTCCAAAGCAAAAAAATATGAACTTGTTGAGTTTTAAGCCGCGCAAGTAAGTCGACGTTTAAAATCCAACGGGATATGCTAACGCAATCAGTGTGGGGGAAGTAACTAACACATAGACACAATGAAAACCGTTCATATTTTGTAGGAGAGAAAGTCATATTTCTCCCTTTAGACCTGGAAAGTGTTCGAGGTTAGATGCGCAGAGAGAAAGAGCTCGGCCTAATTTTAAGATGCAGGAAACAGTCTGCAGAATTTATTAACCTACAAGTCCATACTTGCTTTGAGGTTTATTTGAGAAAGCTGAAAAAGAAACAAAAAACGTGCTAATCCGGTGTTTTATAGTAAGGGGTAGATTTTAGTGCAGCCCAATCGACAAAGTCATCCTCCAAAAAAATCGAATTGCCCATAGCCTTGCGCTGTTCAATATATGCACCTGGATGGAACATTCATCGCACTGCAGATGCCACATACTCATCCGGAGGAGGAAATCTTCGTTCTTCGATTTCCAGATTTGAACTCGACCGTCTATTTATCCTAACTCCGAAAAAATTAGATCGTCAACGCAAATACGTTTGCACATTATGGAAAAAGTCGCGCAGAAATATATTACAGTAAGGCCGTTGTGATCGTCGATGTCTATTGTGTGCTCCACAACAGGGTGATGGTAGTAGCAGTGACTCGCACGTGAATAGGTTTATAGTGATAATAAACTTGCGCTGCGTCTACCACGCCCTCTCCTCCTCCCCCACCTGGGTCCGGCGTCAAGACAGAGTCCGGCAGATTGGAGTCGAGAGAGGGCGTATGTGACTTGTACGGCGAAAAGCAGCACCTGCGGGTACCACCACGCTCCCTGGCCCAAAACAAACGTTTGGTCAGGATTTCCAACAGCAGCAAACACGGGCGACGAAAAAGATCCCGATTGGCGGGGTGTGAGCTTGACCTGCCACCGCATTTTTTATGGATACACAATTACGAAAACGCCTATCAGAATGCGATCACCATCAGTTGGGCTAACTCGTGTAATGTTAACCGAAATTTCAGAACGCGTTTTCGTTTTGAAAATATAAATTAAGTAGGGTTGTAAAACTAATCTGCTTGCAGTATAATTCTATAATACTTCAGTTACCTCAGGATGCCGGCTTTCGAACGAACTTCTTTCTTGCTGGATGCGAGAACTATACTCTTTAAGAAAGGACCACTTACGTAGAAAGCATTTTCCTCATTCATTTTCGATGCTCCTAAAAGTTCAACTATAATTCATGGAAAACATGAACAAAATATTCATTCTCTCGCTCATTCGGTAGAAAATGATGTTTTCTTTGAATCATTTACTCTAAGGAAGGGTAAATTCGGTTTTCAAAACTCTTCCAATTCCTGAATAATTTTGAACCCGCTCTGCCGTTACACTTGTATTCAAGGTTTACAAACTACAAGCCGTACATTTTCGCGTACGGAAAACCACACATTGCTCTACGGTATTAAGAGAACACCATATGGAGTTCATAAAATTTAGCATTCTATTTGGTCCATATTGTTAACTTTACAAGTTACATTGGTAAATATAGAGACATGACGTTTTATGAACGGCCATTTCACGGTGTCAAAAAGTCTCGCAATTAGAAACTTTTTAAAACCGAATTATGTCCTTCCTTCGAGCATAAAATTGAAAGAAGACGTCATGTTTTACTGTATGAACAAGAGAATGAATATTTTTGTACATGCTTTCCATGAAAAATAATTGAACATTTAAGGGCATCGAAAATTAGTGAGAAAAGTGCATGCTACCTGAATAATCATTTTCAAAGAGCCTAGTTTTTGTATGCAACCGGAAAGCGGTTCTTTCAAAAGCCAGCATCCTGAGGTAACTGACATATTATAGAATTATTTTTCATGACGATCAGTTTTACAACCATGCTTAATTAATCTTGTCAAAACGAAACGGCAGTTCGGAATTTCAGTTGACATTTCATGATTTGACCCAACTTCTGTAGCTCCCTGTGCTCGTCCAGCACATCTACTACGTGACCCCTTTTAAGGGGCAAAACAGACACACATACGACAGTTCAGACGTCGACTTTCGACGATGTTCATTGTGTGCCCTACTGTACGCTGGCATAGGGAGTGAGACTTCTGGATGGTTTATAATGATAGCAGACTTGTGCTGCGTCTGCCGGACGCCGTCCTCCACCGCCACCTGAGCCCGGTATGATGACCTAGTCAAGAGGCCCGGAGGTAGGGAAGGTCGCCGACGCGGCCGCAGCCGCCCATAGACCTGTCGCCGCACGGGACTCGGACCGCACAGAGTGAAAGTGCCATAGAGGGCACAGTAAGAAGGAGACACTGCGGCCTGACTCCCAGTCCATCAGTCCGCTACTCCACACAAACACACACTGGGCTGACTGCCAGGCCAGAGATATCCTGCCAGTTGACAGCCTTCTAAGCCAGCTGGATAGATCAAAGCGTATCAAATTGTTTATGATAAAGAATACGCGCTGGGACCGTCGACTTCACTCTCTCTCCCGCTCTCCACTCTCAAGCACCAGACCGCTGTCCGGGCCGGTCAGATGCCGGATGTGAGCGCAGCGGATGACAAACCTGGAGCACGCGTCTGCGCGTGCCGCATGTACGACCTGTTCCCCCCCCCAAAAAAAAAATAGCCCAAGCCAGGATTACACACACTATGTGGGGGGAGGGGGCTCGAATCTCGCATGCGTGAGAGTATAGCATTAAGAAGGAGCCATTACAGTCTGACCCTCAGTCCACCGATCACACATTCAACGCCAAAAACAGAACTGGCTGACTTCTGGGTCTGGGTTGAAACGTTAATTGGCAGCCTTCCAGACCACGGGTTTTAGTGTACGACGATAGTCTTCAGTGCATCTTGTTGTTTATAGTTAAGAACTATGAGATGAAAGTCGACCTCACTCGCTCTACCTTAACCCATGCACCCGTCGATCTTCCGAAGCTGCCAACTGGCGAATTCTGAGATTCAGAGAAGCTTTAGCAGCCGCTCCAGTCCCCCTTTTCTCCGGCTCCGTTTTGTCGGTCAATGGCCGCGGCAATCGTTGACAGGCCGTTGACACACGACCACCCCCGCCGGCTAGCACTGGGGCCCTCCTCTCCATCTGCAGTGACTCCCGGCTGCCTTCACGAACTATTATCACCTCACGTGCGTCGGACGACCTGACTTGATATCCGTGTCCCCCTGCGATTATGCGTCCCCCTAATCCTCACCTAATGCGTCCAATCTCATGACCAGCACTCAGCTAGTAACTCCCCACCTACTGACACAGACATTAACCCCCGCGTAAACTACACACCGCGACTGACGCTCTCCGTGAAGGGATGCTTACCTCTGTTGTAAGCAAACAGCCAACTTACGGCAACCTGCCCTGTGTACAGAATAAATTATTCCTTACAGCTCCCTGACTGCTGACGTTAGACGAAACGAACTTATTGTGCGTGGTTCAAGTTGATCTCACATCCTTGACCGCAACAAGGCGACTGGCAGAGCTGAGGACAGCTCCTCTTTTCATGTCACACACAACCTGCCCCCTAATACATACACGCCAGGGCTTCACACACAAGAGAACAGGACGCTCAAATGTCATATGCAGCAGAGGAACCACATGTAGAAGGGTGTAGAACAGCAGGCTCACAGAGAGAGAAGATCGCTGTCTTTGCAGTCGCCAAATTTTTTGGGACCCAGCATTCCCCCCCCCCCCTCCAGGCAGCGTAGTCCGCCCCGACACAGACACTAAAATCGCCAAGACCAAGTAGATTGTCCGCTTTTGGCACAGTCACACGACCTCGAAGATTTTGTTCTTCGCTTCGTCGAAGCTGGTTACCGGGAGGGGGAGGGGGGTGTAGACACTAATGATGGCGGAGAAGTTCGCTCACCGAAGATACATGCGCAGGCTAATGAGGCGGGTTTTGACGTCCTGCGGCAGACAAGGCAGTCGCCCCCCAACATCGCTCCAAATACCAATGGCGACGACGGCGTCACCCTGCTCTGCCTTTCAGCGGTCGCTTTACTCACCAACACCCACTGCCAACACCGCCACCGCCAACACCCACCCTCTGGTCTTTAAACAGCATGCATTTCAACCTCTTCTCGCATTACCCTGGAATGTCTGAAATGCACTTTCAAGTTGCAAACGGCAACTAATGCGAAGCGTGTACAAAGTACGCAGTTCAGTATCCTCCT
>CACRXP010000031.1:2005388-2087949 GCA_902702965.1 Spirometra erinaceieuropaei | reverse complement strand
TAACCGACCGCCATCCGCCGATATTCGCCCAAAGTTTCCTTTAGTGTTAGTCGTCTTATAACAGTCGTCATTACCACATCCTAACATTCGGCTGTCTGATGCCTTTACTAGGCCTCCTCTATCGCATTTTTTCTCTGCCCAACGGCATTCTGACCGCGAAAAAGGACAGTTGCTTCATTGCGGGAGCAATGAAGCACCGATCGCTTGGCCCAAAAGTGGTCCTGCATTAAATTATCGCCAGCGCGGTGGAACCAAACGTCCCCAAATGCGGGACACAGATGCACTTTTAAAGTACACTGGGTAACTGAGACCGACAACTGTCTGGTCTACCCGACGGGAGCTTTTTGCCGACCAACCGGGTATTTTTCCAAAGCATTTGCGTATTTATTTTCTTAACGTTAGATCTAGCCAAAACCCACTTACAAATGCTCGCTTTCTGTTAGGCATTTCTGATTAAATAGGTCGCCAGCCCCTTCTTAGTGCATCCATTCAGACGCCGAGCTTTTTCGTGATTTGTGATTATTGCCGAAAATATGTATCAGCGAGAGAGGTGGAGAGAGAGAGAGGGAGAGAGAGTAATTGCGATTCACTGATCAGGTTACTGGGTTTGTTCATCACGTGGCATTTTTATAGCTAACTCAGAAACCCTCGTGAGCAGGCGCATAACATAGGGAGAACTGCCGACGGCGGAACGTTCTTCCTAATGACCAATGATTGAAAATCTGGATCTGACGGTCAATAAGTTAGAAATGACCAATCCAGTCTCCCTTGCCTTCTTCACTGCCGACGACAGTTCGAAGGTTGCAAGCGACTATGCCCACCGTGTGCTCCGGAAAGTTGGCGCACCACTGCCGACTTGCAGTAAATTAATTTGCAGAAAGTCGAACTTGCACAGCATCTACTGTGCTCTCTTACCCCCCACCTGTATTTGATGACAGGATAACGTCAAGGTGACCAGAAGCGTGGTCGGGAACATTGACCGACATGCCCGTCCACGCCTGTCAGAGGCTACTGTCAGTGTGCCATGAAGGCCACATTATGAAACTCAGTCCAGTTAATCAACAAGTTATCCTGTCAGTTGGCAGTATTCCAAGCTACGATTCATAGATCGTCTTGAGAGGTTTAAGTAGTTTATATTTACTATAGTCAGGAGTCCACTGATTACCCTTAAGGATGGATCCCGCAGCCTCTGCTTCATTTTCGCTTCCTCCGGCCTATGCACCAGTCTACTGTTCGAGTCCGCCAACCAAGCGGTGAGGGGATTGGGCAAAGTGGCTGGCTTGACGTCAGGACCCACATCTAATCTGTCACACGCACGTTTGTTCGGACTCCGCACAGCCTGACGCCCACATGGCGCCCGCCTGACTCTGTTTCGTTCCGCATTAACTCGGAGCGCAGCTGTCACTCGACTTGTGTCAGTGACAAAGCGGGGTAGTGTTCGTTTGAAAAGCCAAACGTCGCGTCTCCGCATGGTACACAGCCTGGGTCTCCACTTCAGATGTTCAACATCACATGGGCGAGAAAGTCATAGCGGCCACAGTATGAAGAGGCTACTACGACCTGACTACCATTCATTAGAAGGATCATGGTTTCCCGTCAGTAGGTGGACTTCCATGCCACGACTGGTAGTGCATTAGATATTTTTTTAGCGAGGGATGCGCAGCTGTTCCATGAGGATGAATTCGTCATTGTCGGCGTAACCTTCTTCCTTCTCCGATAAACCTGTCCGAACCTGTTACTCACCCGATGCGAGACTGAGCGAAGTGACTGACAAGACTGCATTGTCCGTTTGCGTGTGCCACACACTACCCGGTTTCCTTACAGTGCACCAGGGAAAACGAAAATCAGACTTTTATGTATACAGTAGGTGTACAAACTCATTAAATGTCAACAGAATTTCCGAATTGCGTTTTCGATTCGAAAAGATTAATTAAGTAGGGTTGTAAAACTAGTCGGCATCTATAATATTTCAGTGACCACAGGATGCCGGCTTTCGAACGAACTTCTTTTTGGCTGCATGCAAAAACTATAGTCTGTAACAAATGACTTCTTAATTATTCTTGAATTTTCCTCATTGATTTCCGATGCCCCTAAATGTCCAAGTATATTTCGTGAGAAACATGAATAAAAATATTCACTCTTTTGCTCATTCGGTAGAAAATTACGTCTCCGTTCAATTATATACTCGAAGGAGGGACATAATTCAGTCAGCCTACAACATAATTCTGTGATATTTCAGCTACGTCAGGATGCCGGCTTTCGAATGCACTTCCTTCCGGCTGCATGCCAAAATGACACTCTGTAAAAAACTGACTACTTAAGTAGCATGCGTTTTTCTCATTGATTCTCGATGCCCATAAAAATTCAGTTATATTTCATGGAAAACATGAACGAACATATTCATTCTTCTGCTCATTCGGTAGACAATTACCTTTTCTTCCAATCGTATACTCAAAGGTAGAGTATAATTCGGTTTTTAAAAACTTTTCCAATTCCCGAATAATTTTGAAACCACTCTGCCTTCACACTTGCATTCAGGGTTTCCAAAATACAAACCAGGTATTTTCCGCGTACAGATAACCGCATATTTCTCTATGGTATTGAAAGGAGACCATATGGGGTTTATCAAATTCAGCAGTGGATTTGGTTCCATATTGTTAACTTTACAAGCCACATTGGTAAATGCAGAGATATGACGATATGTGAACGGCCATTTCACGCTATTTAAAAGTCCCACAATTATAAACTTTTTAAAACCGAATTTTATCTCTCCTTTGAGTATAAAATTAGAAGAGGACGTAATGATCTACCGAATGAGCAAATGAAAATTTTTATGCATGTTTTCCATGAAATATAATTGGACATCTAGGGGCATCGAAAATCAATGCGAAAAATTCATGCTAATTAAGTAATCATTTTTTACAGAGGGTAGTTTTTGCATGCTGCCGGAAGGAAGTTCTTTCGAAAGGCGGAATGCTGAGGCAACTGAGATATTATAGAATTATGTTGTAGGCTGACTAGTCTTTCAACCCTACTTAATTGATCTTTTTGAAATGGGAACGCACTTCTGAATTTCAGTTGACATTTCATGAGTTAGCCCACCTACTCTATATGTGCTTGGCTTGTTCTCATATGGGGACTTTCGTTTGCCATCCCGGCGATAGCGCTGTGGGCCATATGCAAGCCAATAAGTGAGGCGTGATGTTGCGCAGGCATGTGGTTCACCTTGCAGCGCAGGTTCTTGTGTAACGTGTACAGATAGGGCGAATGGTGGGCACTGAGTCTGGGCTGTTGTAGTTTAATGATGCGTTTCGGAGATGCGGTATGCCTATTCGTTGACCGAGTGTTGCGGGACAGTGTGGACGCGTGAATCGGGATATGCGGGCGCATCTCGGTGATCCTGACATTGTGGTGTGACCATACAGGATGGGGACAAATTTGGATTGAGCCCACAACGACGGTGATAGGGGAAAATGGAAGCGAGTTTGGTTTGTGCCGATGGCATCGTCTTCCCGGTCGCACTGATGTGAATCCTCAAGCGATCTGCCTGACCGTCGCGTACTACGAAGGTGCAGTTGCAGTGAAAACGAGTTGAAAATGAGTTCATGGTGATGATGTTGGTACTTGTTGGGAGAAGACGGGTCGATGGACGAGTTCACTCCCGCATTGTGGCTGCGAATGGGGAGGCCTCGTGTCTAGACTGACCAGTTAAAGCGGCAAACATGATTAAGGATGTATAGATGTCCGTTTCATGTCCTGAGAGTAGGTGGTGGGTATTTGCAGCGTTTGTTAGATGTGCTCGTGATTCATGTACCGTATGTATGCGATCTGCTTCGTCGGTAACGCTCCAGATCTCCCGATATTGTGCCAGACCAGCCTGTCTCAGGCTGGGTCTCCCCAAATCAGAAGACTTATTTCCAAAAGCGTTATACATCTGACGTTTCGTATTCAGGCCCGAAGCCATTATCTGAGACAGTAATAGATGAGGGTGATTCGTGCACAGGAAGTTCTAGTATTTACAGAAATAATGCTTTTGCTCTAGCGATCGCTCTGATTTCTTATCAGCTTGTTTCTGGAACTCGCATCTTCGCTTGTATTGGCGATTTATTTCCAGTTGTTTGAAGAGGGCCTTCGGGATGTCCTTTTAACTATGCTTTTTCGCACTGATATGCATGTGATCGCCGCCAGTGACGTCGTAGAATAGTTTTCTAGGTATAGACTCGTCATCCATCGGTGCAACACAGCCGACCTAACGCAGTGAATAGTCTGCCTACGCGCGTTTTCGGTTTCTCCGCAGGTGTCTCGACAACAGCGTGCTTCCGAAATGCGTTCCATACAAACCGCCGGTAAGCATATGTCTGGCGAGACGCGCGGTATTTCAACATGCCAGTCCAATGCTCCGAGTACCCCCTCAAGACCGTCATTCGCGGCTTCGCAAATACCGTCAGAGGATTGAGAAAGGGATGACAAAGTGCTGTGAGTTCATAGACGAGAACGGTACACAAATGCTTCGGCAGGGGGTGGCCGAGCGAAACCGTGAATAGAGAGCGATTCACGAAACAGCACTGAAGAGCAAGTTCCGCAAGCCTCCTGGTCCACTGTCATCCAAAAACGACAAACTGGTGCACAGACTGTCGTAAACGAGACCGACAGAGGAACAAATGCAGGTGTTAAGGATGAGGGTTCATTCAACACGCCTAATACCAAACCTGTCAACACGGTTTGGATCAGTGAAGTAGACCCTCACCTAGACAGAGACAACAGAAGAGACGAAGAACCATATCCGACAACAACTGTCGTCTGCCTCATGTTCGATGGGTCGCTCGAAGCGCATCCAAAGTTTGAATGCGTGGCACTAAAGGAACTCGAGGTCAAAAAATTCCTCGCTATTGTACTCGCGAACAAGCGGCGTTCACATGTCGTATAGGACAGGACAGGCTGCTTTCGAAAAGCCAAAATCGTTGGTTCTATGCGAATCCAACCTCGTAAAAACGCGGACACGCCAAACCAGAGCGACGTTATTGGCAATGCAGAACTCAGATCCAATATCGCCGACCAATCTGCGAATGGCGAGAGCACAAAAAACGGCCTTGGACCGATTCTCCGGTCTGGCAAAGGGACACTAAGAGAGCACTTCACCCCGAGCAAAGCGGCTGCTGCGACGTCTTAGATTTATGACCGCTGATTCAGACATCATAGTTAGCTCGTCAATACAATTCTTGGAGAAACTCAAAGGGGTAGGTTTCCTGCCAAGCGACGTCAAGGTATCTTTTTCTGTTTCATGCTTTTACTTCTATTCCACAAGTTCTAACAGTCAAGATCATCAGATTACTCCTACAGAACAAACACGATGAAACGAAGAATTACCTCGGACACGCACAAACCCTCTAACTCCTGATGTCCTGTCTCAGGCCGTACTTCAAATTCGACGGAACAACCTACGAGCAGATGAAATGCACGCCCATGGATTTACTGGTTTCGGGACTCATAACTATGGCGGCCCTACAATGGTTGGAGTTACTGGTTTTACGAAATGACAGACAGAAATTTTGGGTCCGATATGTGGATGATCCCGTCGTTATCGACCGGGAGCAACTGCTGACATTCAAAGAACGTCTCAATGCGGTCTTCTCGGACATACAATTGACTATGGAGGAGGAAGAGTGCAGCCAACTAGCCTTCCTTGATGTCCTTTAGGAGGCTAAGCAGTGATGAGTATAAGTGAAGAAGAAGAGTCGATCACCGGAACACTGTGTTTATTGTCCGGAGCTTTCAGACTCGTACAGGAGTCCATCCTCAGGGGTAATGGCGACAGGAGAACAAGCGACAGTTATAGGACATGTAGGCCAATCATCGACCGACGTCGCAAGACTGGAGATGACTACGCAGGGCTCTGAACGCCGGCGCCAGATCGATAAATCGACTGACCGAGTTCTCATTCGAGGCCCAGGCTTCAATCAATTCCCGGCCTGTTTTGTTTCCGGCGTGGGCGACTATTTTGGTGGCTGCGAAGTTAAACTCGTGACCCATTTCGTAGGTATGAGCGGCCACTTGTGATAATGCGTCGCCTCGTCACACAGCCAGCTTATGTTCGTGTATGCGCGATCCGAGCATGCGCCCAGTCTGTCCTGTGTAATTACAAGGACAATTTTGACACGGAATGCGATACACTACTCCAGATTGCTCAGGATCCAAACTCATTGCAGCAAACCGGAGGACAGAGCACGCGAGGCCCGTTATTTTCGCGACTAGTTTGTGCAAAATGGCTATCCGAGGGCATTCATAAGTCGCTGCCTACGCATTCTCTGCCATACATCAAGGGCGTTTCAGAAGCGACTGAGCGCATTGCTGCGGAGTAAGGTGTTGGAATTGCACACCACCCCAAAGCCACCATGTGCAATAGGGTCATCTAAATCAAAGACCCGTTAAAACCTGATGAGTAATCTGTAGTAGTGTATCGCATTCCGTGTCAAAATTGTCCTTGTAATTACACAGGACAGACTGGGCGCATGCTCGGATCGCGCATACACGAACGTAAGCTGGCTGTGCGACGAGGAGACGCATTATCACAAGTGGCTGCTCACACCTACGAAATGGGTCACGAGTTTAACTTCGCAGCCACCAAAATAGTCGCCCACGCCGGAAACAAAACAGGCCGGGAATTGATTGAAGCCTGGGCCTCGAATGAGAACTCGGTCAGTCGATTTATCGATCTGGCGCCGGCGTTCAGAGCCCTGCGTAGTCATCTCCAGTCTTGCGACGTCGGTCGATGATTGCCCTGCATGCCTTATAATTAGCGCTTGTTCTGCTGCTGCCGCTACCTCTGACGATGGACTCCTGTACGAGTCTGAAAGCTTCGGACAATAAACACAGTGTTCCGGTGCTCGACTCTTCTTCTTCACTTATGCATACACCTGGAACTCGAAATTTCGCCTTCATTCGTGATGAGTACGTACTCAAAAGTCTGCAATTACCAGATTAAATGTCATTTGGTGGGAAAAGACTGAAGTCACCGAATTGAAAAGTTTATTAAATACAGAAACCCGAGTTGCCCTCTCAGGCGGCAGTGGCCGCTGGCGAAGCCTGTGCCGGTATTGACTGCGTCCATTCATGCCCGGAGTCTTTGGGGCAATGGTCGCAACTGCTTTTGTAGGTTTGCGGGACAATGTGACGGCATGTTCAATTGAGGTGGTGTTTAAGTGGTTTGTGTTGCGGTTGCAGGAGGGAGGAGGTTCGTGGCGAATAGGCAGCTGCGACTCTGTGGACACAAGTGCGTTTGAGTTAAAGTTGATCGAGTGGCTGAAAGTCGGCGCATCTGCAACCGTTTGCTGCGAAGGTTAGTGACCTTGACCCAACGGGGCCTTGAAAAAGGACGCCAGACATGGCCGTGATGACTGTCGGCAACAGCTACCCACCAGACACAGAACAAAGTGATGGCATCGATCGTGAGGCAAAGGATGAAATTGATCCAGTGCACATGCGGGTTTGAGAGTAGTGTCAATGATGGCAGGCGTAGCTCGGACCGAGTGCGAGAGTGATCCTGTGACCCGTACAGAGGCGCTGTTGTGGTATCTGTTATGAGAGTGCTGGCGTGGTCTCGTCAACGTGCCAGTGAGTGGGCGTGTTTTTATAAAAGGAAAGGACATTACGGACACAGTGCATCCCAGTGAGGGCGAAATCATACGAATGCATCAATGAAATAGGCTCACTGTCTTCCAGATACAAAATATGAAATGGAATGCAGTGTCGAAAGTACGATATCTCATTAGCATTTTAGGTACGTGACAATGACTCATGAATGATAGTTTTGTTGGTAATGGGCGGAAGAATTTCCCGGACAAAAGTAAAGGTGTCCAGATGACGACATATATGGAGAACGACTGTACACAATTTGGTTGGAGTTTAACCCGGAGTTTTATTCGCAAAAGTGTGTCGGAAACTGTGCCCTCCTATCTATGGGCACAGTAAGTGACACGGGAAAATCTTCAGGATGAAATCGTGCAGGAAATTTGCGAAAAGTGAAGTCAGCGAAAAAAGGAGTTACGCGTTCGTAGTGGAATCCAGGTCACGCGGCCGAAGGACCCACTGCTACAGCAGGAAACGTCTATGATCGTTTATCGGATCTGGTGCAGTTGTTGACAAAGCGGCTACGTAGGGAAATTTGGACGATTGCTCCAACTGCGAATTTGTAGTGGCAGTGATGCTGGGAGGCTCTCGCTCTCAGGTGACGGCTCACTCGACAGAACCCGGACATATAGTAGGTGGGAAACTCGTGAAATGTCAACCGAAATTCCGAAATGCGTTTTCGTTTCGATAAGATTAATTAATTAGGGTTGTAAAATTAATCCTTGTGCAGCGTAATTCTATAGTAATTCAGTTAGCTCAGGATGCTGGCTTTCGAGTAAACTTCTTTTCGTTTGCATGTATAAGCAATAGTCTGCGAAAATGACTGCTTAACAGGCACGCACTTTTTTCATTAATTTTCGACTTAGTTAGAGTTCACGGAAAACACGCATGAGCATATTCACTCTTCCTTGAATCTTATACTCGACGGAACGGTATAATTTGGTTTTCAAAAACTTTTCCAATTCCCGCATAATTTTAAAGCCCAACTGCCGTTACGCTTGCATTCAGGGTTTCCAAGCTGCAAGCCGTATATTTTCCGCGTACGGAAAACCACACATTCGTCTACGGTATTAAGAGGAGACTATATGGGTTTCATGAAATTTAGCAGTGGATCTAGGTCATATTGTTAACTTTACAAGCCACATTGGTAAATGCGGAGACATGACGTTTTATGAGCGGTCGTTCCACGGTATTTAAAAATCCTACAATTAGAAACTTTTTCGAAAACCGATTTTTACCTTCCTTGGAGTATAAATTTCGAATAATACGCCAGGATGAGATTCAAAGGATTGTGTAGGACACAGATTATGCAGCGGAGAGTTATACAACTGTAGTTTTTATGGTTGTCGATTTTTTTTGCTTTTGTGTACGTGGAAATCGGTGGCGTCCTTGAAGTTCGAAGAAACTTCCCCTTGTTCTAACATCTGCTACAATGGCGAACTTCCCATGGTCTAGGCAACTGACCCCTGTTGTCACATTTGTCCCTGTGTTGACGGCGTGCGCGACAAAGACTTCCAAAGCTGTGGAGCGTATGACATTCCGCAACTGACTCCGTTCTTCTCAAGAGAAGCTCACAACTGCTCTAGACAGAGATCCGTGAAATTGGTGGCAGTTTGACCGTCGTTTTGTCATGATGCCCACCGTGTGCTCCATAGCAGAATGAGCACAGCGACGGTGATTTGCGCTTGAATACGTTTATGGTGATGGTAGACTTGGGCTGTATCTACCGCACTCTCTCTTCCTCCTCCTCCTCCTCCTCCTCCTCACCCACCTCGACCAAGTGTCAAGACAGAGTCGAGAAGACTGGGAGCGGAAACGGGGAAACGTTTCAGATCTGGCATGTGTGAGAGTGTGTCATTAAGAAAGAGCAATCGCATTCTGACTCTCAGTCCACCAATAAGACAATCGGGGAAAAAACACAACTGGGCTGACTGCGTGGGACGGATGAGACCCAATTAGCAATCTGTCCTATCTAGTAACGCGAAAGCTAACTTCTCTGGTGTTTGCCGACCTTTCAGACGCCTGCCGGATTGCAGTTTCAGTCTCATTTTCGAGGCGACAACACAGAAGCCTGTTCAGTAGTTTGAGCCACACATCGGCTTGTTCACCGGTGTAAAAGTCTGGAAATACCTCAAGAAGAGCACACAGCCAAACAGTTGTCAGCGGGGAATATGAGGGTACGGCCACCTCGTCTTCCCAGGATTGGAATGAGAAAGATGCCGGCCAAATTTGCCGGAATAAATGACCAGTGCTGTTGCAGCTGCTGATCTCGTCCCTTCTAGGTATGTGAGTTTGTTTCGATGCGGGCACAGAAAGCACTAAGAGCAATCACCTAACTCGCCTTTGAAATATTTACCGGTAGGGAATGCATGCTTTTATAGAACGTTTTCTTCTCGGCATCGGAGCTGGTTTTTAGAGTTGAGGAGGTGGGGGGAGGGAAGGTAGTGTGCTCGCTGACCACAGTGACATTTGTTCCCACGGAGTGGCAGCCCTATGATAAGTGAACGGTCACTGATGAAATGCGGACGGTTGTACCACGATGCCGTTTCCGGCAGTGAAAGCGGATACGGCATCTTCTCACCCAGTCCTCTGACGTCCGCCCCAGATGAGGGTTTGGCCTGCACACATCTACTCCCAGTTGTCCTTGTTCGGGGAATTTGGTCTCACTGAGAGCCACACCGTTCAACTTGTAGCGCACCAGTTCCCAGACGACTAGAGCAGTCCTACTTTCCGGTCAGTTTTTTTACTAGATCCCAAACTTCCAGAGCGAACAGTGTCAATCTGTCAGCCTGCGCGGAGACACGACGATTGGGATGGATGTTGGCGGGATAATTACTCTGTCACTGGAAATTGTTACTCACCCACAGAATATGTTAACGGGAGGTCATTGTGCTTACTGACGGACTACGAACAGCTCGTGCATCACCCGGCTGTCACCTCTGGTGAGGATTTACAACATTCAGGAGGAAAGACGCTAGCTTTCAGATGGCGGCTCATTTGACTCGACCCGACAGAACTTTCAAGTTTCAAGAGGCCGAAATCATCACAAGAGGTGATCACCGAGTGATCCGCGAGTTGCTTGAGTCATGGTCCTCAGACCCGCTGCCCATCAGTAAGCGCAATGATCTCTAGTTACTATATTTGGTGCTGAGCAGGGGGATCAATCACGTGGGGGGAGGACGTGGGCGAGCAACAATTCCAGTGACAGAGAGCCGAATGACTGAGTTACCACCACGCCAACATCCAACACGGGTGATGCATTTGACAACCCGGACGCAGATTGACGAGCCATCATTACATCAATTATGATCCCCCAGCGGTGCTCGCGCGAGCTGCCGATTATAGTACCCATGCGGTCCCGCGGCAACTTCATACTATAAATACTGCGCTGCTTGTGCCTCCTCTATCCAAATCTGCAACTGTGTCTGAGTATGGGTTTGCGTGAGAATCCGAAACGTCAGGCCAATAAACTTCTTGTTCCAGTGACCGCATCTTCTCTTCCTAAACTACTTCCTGCATCTCGCCCGTTCGCTTTCATCGGAAACTTATCCAAATGCTCCTGTGCAGTACGTGCGTAATTTCACTAATTTAGCGTTCGACAAATGCTTGATTGACTTACTATCCTTAGACCATAATTTCTGTTTTTAATCAAAGACATACATAAAATATTTGCCTCGTGTTCATTTGGTAGCAAATCGTGTCTTCTACGAGTTTTATACCTCAAGTAAGGGTAATGCCCGCTTTTAAAAAGTTCGGAATTAGGAGATTTTTTAAGATCGTGAAACCTTCATTCACAAAGCATCGTATTTGTGCATTTATCAATGTTGCTTATAAAATACGCAACGGTCCACATACATTGTAAAATTTCACGAGTCCTCTATGACGCCTTGTTAACATCTTTTGGAAATGTACGATTCTCCTTACATGGGAGACATACATCTTGTAGCTTAGGAACCCTGAATACACGTGCAATGACAGGTCGGGTTCGAAATTATTCGTGATTTTTTCAGGGTTCAGCGATGATGCCCATGTAAACCTTTAAGAAGTCGACTCTGGCAAAGGCACACCTCCGACTATTCATAATCGGGCCTGTGTAGAAATGTGACGGAGGGTAGAGTAGAATGTCTTCGCAGCTCCAGCCGCTTCGCGCTACAGCGATGAAACAGGGACAGCTAGTAGCCAGACACCTTCCCCTTCCTAGCCCCCAGGTGCAAGTGGACTCTGACCCCTGACCTCTGACCTCTGAATGGCTGTTTAGCTCTTCCTCCCCTATCTTACCCTCCCTTATATCCCTATTCAGGCCTGATGATGAACAGTCGAAAGCTTACGTCTGTCGGACTTGACTTTCTAAATGTTCACATGGTGAACTTAAACAATCCAAGACCCCCTCGGTGCTCGAGGTACTCAGTGAGTACCTACGTTATAAAACCCGCCTTGCCGATGGTGATGGCTCATTCCACGGGAGTCGGCCATATTTTCAAGTTTTAAGAGGCGGAAATCCTTGCTAGTGATGAACGCCGCGTGAGCTGCGAGCCTAGCCACTGCGTGGGCATATTCAGTGCTGAAACATTCGCTGGGCAGGGGAATCAGTCATGTGGGGATGGCGTGGGCGGCCAACAACTGCAGTGACGGTGGGCCAGATTGCCGAGTAATCATCACGCCAACATCCGACACGCATAATAGGGTCGCGGCCCCTAACGACTCGGACGCCGACTGACAAGCCATTATCATATCAATTACTTCGGCCCAAATATTCATACGTAAAATTCGCGGTCTGTGCCTATAGACCTTGAATAAACTGATCTACTCCAGGTTCGTAGATAATGTCGGAGGAAATTAAAAACGACAATTTCTAAATTGGAGTATGTACCAGAAAACAGGGGAGCCCACTGACGAGCTGAACCCCTCGCAGCTGCGCCATGCAGAAAATCAACGAAACACGCGGGTATAGGTTTTTGTCTATTATCTGTGCTGTTAGTATGGTATCACCTTACATCAATTACTACCCACAGCGGTGATCGCGAGAGCTGTCAATTATAGTACCCGTATGACCCCGTGGCAAGTACATACTCTGCATACTGCATTTGTTGTGCTTCCTCTATCCAAACCTGGGACTGTGTCGGATGATGGGTTCGAGTGAGAATCCGAAACGTCAGGTCAATGAACTCTTTGTTCCAGTGATCGCTTCTTCTTCTTCTTCTTCTTCTTCTTCTTCTTCTTCTTCTTCTTCTTCTTCTTCTTCTTCTTCTTCTTCTTCTTCTTCTCCTTCTTCTTCTTCTTCTTCTTCTTCTTCTTCTTCTTCTTCTTCTTCTTCTTCTTCTCCTTCTTCTTCTTCTTCTTCTTCTTCTTCTTCTTCTTCTTCTTCTTCTTCTTCTTCTTCTAGGTTCCAGTGGCTTTCCTTTTGTCCTAGAAACCGAAGCTGGGTGCTCAAGATTTATCCCAGCCGATACATACGCATTGTCGGAGATGAAGCGCAGCAGGGTCTACCCGTCTTGCAGTTTTTCAAACTTTCGAAGAGGGTGGTAGTACTGAATCACCTGAAGGCCTTTTAGGGAGTGGATACCAATTCCAGAATAACCGCGCAACACAATGCGGCAGTCTCGGTGTCCGCAAAACACTCTTCATATTGCCCGGCAACTGCAGAAATATGTCCATCGGCCTCTACAACACCTTCATTGATCCATATGGAGCATTCAAAGCTGTGGGACGATTTGGTTGTCACAGACGATTCACGACGACGGAAAGACAGCTATATAGTTGTATAGTGGGAAGCATGCCAGACAATGAATGAATGTAAGTGACTTACGTGGGGATACGTAGGGCGAAGCAAGGAAGCATCCGCAGTCTACCCACCCCAGCCTCAAATTCTACACAATGCTGTCGGACACCGGCCAAAGGGGTCGACCAGATAGCGAGATGCGCTTTTGATCTCAGGTAAATTATTAAAATCCACCGTCTGTAGTCCATCACAATTACCTTCACGTCCAGAATGTATTGTATCCTCTTCGATGACGACTGCATTCTAAAGTCTTCGAGCGCGCCACCAATACATCGACTGTCAGCGCGCAGACAACGTTTGTGTTATATCGACCAAACATACCGTAACTGTTAGTGGAGGCTATCTGGTATCAGCAAACCAGTTTTCTAAGCTGGGCAGCGCAACCTGATGGATTAGCATTTGTGAAGTGTTTAGCTCATAAGTGTGCCACTTGGGATTTTACTTATATTAGCAGGTCGGCAACTCTTGGTGCGATGTGTAGGCCAGATGCGTCATCTCAACAAGGCTAAAGCTCCGATTTTCCCGCCGAGGCCTAGAATTAATATCTTATATGCCCACTGTCGCAAGCAGTGGCCCAGAAGTTTAGGGCGGTGGACATTGAAAACTGTCAGTTTGTTGCCAAACTAACGCCATTCCTGGAATCGTTGGCGGATACTAGATGAGGAAGCAAAATGGATTTTACCCTCATAACCTCATTACTGACATTTTGTTGAGAGCTCTGTAGTTTGCCTGGTTTAGGAATCTTGCGTGTCGTGAGTGGTAAC
This sequence comes from Spirometra erinaceieuropaei, assembly GCA_902702965.1. Lineage (NCBI taxonomy): Eukaryota > Metazoa > Platyhelminthes > Cestoda > Diphyllobothriidea > Diphyllobothriidae > Spirometra > Spirometra erinaceieuropaei. The sequence continues at coordinate 2,073,780 of CACRXP010000031.1, read as the reverse complement.
GGCTGATTAAGGGACCAGTGTTGCGAGTGCTTGGGCGTCATTTAGAAGGCACGCATGAAAGCCGCAACGAGGGAAACATGTAAAGGAAAATATGTGCAAGATTACTGACGGCATACAGGTCGGGCAGAACAAAGAGATTATTGTGAGTTTACAAAAATGCGCTGACAAGGATCCTATCGGCTTCGGGGAAACATGTGCTGTGGTAACAGCGTGTCGTTTTACTTTTTTCATCCGGGACTAGTTAAATTTACATATCTTCACAGAAACCAGAGATGATCTTTAATGAGTCAGACGTTTGCTTAAAATAGTTATCCAGATATTTTATGATTGAGAGTGTAATTATTTGTTATGTGCGCAGACAAACAAAATATTTCGGCAGAAAAGCGTAGCGATAGTTACGTGGGTTCACACGTAACACTTCCGTTAAGTCGTCTTTCAACATTTAAAAGGCACTGAAATGTCTTAGAAAATGCATCCAAAGGCTTAGCACTTGTGACCTAGACATGCGCCAATTTCCACACATTTGCTGGCATTAAACCGAGAGAAATAAAAGAGGCTTTGTATATTCACGGGCAGGCTAATGTCTGTCGTACACCCCCAACTGCCTACTGCATCTACCTGGAGAACACTACACGTACCACCCTCGCCTGCGATGTGTACTCCGGTCGGGATTACGCTGAAGTCGAAAGCAAAAACAACTCTATTAGTCCTAAAATGTTAGTTGTTTCCCTTTTTTTCAAAACGCACATTCTTTTTTACTACCCTCTAATACGCAGTTGCTTTAAGTGCTTTTCTACATTTACCATTCTAGCCAGAAGCGATGAGCAGTATTTACCCAACAAAAATGTCCCCATCAAAATCGCCGCAGACTCCTGCAGTTTAAATGATACTCTGCATCAGGCTGCTGCCGGAAACTGGTTCTGCCATTTTATCCGTTTGAACAGTTCCCTTTTCGGTTATGAGGATCAGTCGTGTTCAGATACCCTAAGTCACCCGGTGGCCTCAGATTACCATTGCTTCTCATATGCTACCTGTCTCTCATTTTTAATTTCATTCAGCATCATATCAGGAGTTCCATTAAGTTAAAGATTTAACGCTCTAGCTTGCAAACAACAACGATTCAACAGAAGGTGCATAGAAGATGGATAAACGTTGAAGAACGTTCGTGATCTAACACATGAAAGGTGTCGAAATTTACGAATGACGGTTAACCACTGGCAAAACGCCACCAATGCGTGACCCAAAAGTTATGTTAATGAATAAGAACTTTAACGGAATAAAAACACTAAATGAATATTAAAGGCAATGTTACGTCGCTTAATAATGTAAACTATATGGATAAGCAGAAAATCCCGAAAACGCCAAAACATGGTTTTACTTGCGTAAAATTTAGCTTTTAATATATAGAATGTCAACCCACGCAAAATCTATAACCTTTAAACGCAGATTTTAAGAGAAGTCTACATTTAAATACACTTTAGTAATTAGTATAACTTCAGGTATGTGGGTTTTCCAACAGCCTACTTTCTGGGCATTGATTCCCAAACGGTTTACCGAAGATTCGTGGAATTTTTTACGCTTTTGGATTGATTGGGATGCAATGTAACAAGACGAAAACGAGTTCGCTTGATTTCGTCGATATGGCCGACGCACCTGATGTTCAAAAACAATTCGGCTCTCACTTTTCTTAACATCCCCTTAAAGCGAACATGTACATTTTTATGAATTAACATCTTTCTAGTTAGGACTTAAACACAGAATCTTTACATTCTTAAATTTCGAATGCACCGTGTAATGCGAACACATCCTGTGCGCTTCTATTGAACTGTAAAATCAGTCTGAAAACAAACGGCAATCACATCGCAGCCTCCCATTCTACCCGATGCCCAATCGTTACCTTTGACGACTCTACGCGACATTTAGAAAACTAAGCACTATTCAGCATCTTTTGAACAACCCTGAAACGATAACTAAATGATATCCAGGTTCTGCTTGCGAATCGTCGCAAAATGCTGCCAAATGAGTTTGCTCAAAATATATTTATTTTGTCAACAACAATAGAGGCTTTAGGTAGAAAACGCTAGCTAGTCGAACGTGCGAGGTCTTGCATCTATTTTTAATGTTTACATCGAGCAAATAAGGCCCTAAGCGACAAAAACAAAGGGTGCGTATTTTCAGGAGCTAATTCGCCCAAGAATATGGCAAAATCTCAGCCAATCTATAGATCAGTTGCTTTTGATCTGCCTATGTTTTCATTACTATGAAACAGGTTATTTTCTGCTTTCTTCTGTTATTCATGGACGTTGTGTTTCCAAAGCTGGCAGCGGCAAACTGATGCCTAATTGCACGACAGTGTCATCCCCTTTTGAGTAATTTTGGGCATTTTTAAATCCTCAAATATATTATCTACAGGGACCGCGTATGGAAACATTTTAAACTGAGATTCATTAGAAGGCGGCTTGTGCGCGTTGATGGTGTCAGCGGTAACAGCACGTTTGCCAGCGCGCTATCGGACATGAACACGATATGTCGACACATCGTCTGATAACGAAGGGCACTTAGTTAAGCGTGATAATTGGCACTTCTCCAGCTCATCTAACTGGTGTTTCTTTTCTGGATCGGTCCTCTGCTCAACACTACAATACATCATTCAGATTGTTTGTAAAAGGACGGCGGCACATTTGAAATTGTATTGTTTACGGAATTGATAGACCCTTAGCTATGAATAAGTACAGTTTCCTACCTAAATCATGAAGGGTGTTGAAATTCACAAGTGGCTGCTAATCATTGGCAAACCGGCACCTATGCGCGGACCCAATATGCATGTTAATGAATGGGGACGCGGCGAGTGACCTCCTGAGAAGGTGTCTTGACCAGGCCGTTTCACGGACCATCCCGGTAGCAAGAGTTCAAGTATTGTCTTCGACCAACCCCGTCCTACGCGGAAAAGGTAGGGTTAGACTACCAAAGTAGGGGCATACTACCATTTCACACCACCCCCATGTGCATTTACTCCTTTACTTGCTCCTATGGAGCAGGTTATGTTGCTCGTACGAGTCGGCGCCTCTCCGCAAGAATACGAGAGTACCTGCCGGCATGGCTGAAGAAAGATGAAGTTAAGAGCATTCCCAGCTCCATCCTCGCACGCGTGGTTGATTCTGGGCATTGTGTGGATCCCATCGAAGCCATCGTTGAGATTTACAAGGCCCAACCTAACTTTCTAAGCGATTGGGTCAGCGCTTACTAGCAACAGCAGAAGCGACTGCCGTCAGGCTACAAAGGCCGGTCCTGTGCACGCAGAAGAACCTCTTGCACGCTCCGCGTCTGCCGTGGGTCAGAATCGATTATATGTATGCATGGCTCCGCGCCCCGACCACCCCTTGTGACAGGGCCCTTTCTAACTCTCACTGCCACTTACTGCCGCCCCTCCCTTCCCTCCGATCTGTTCACATACCCCGTTTGTATGCAAAGACGAATCTTAATCGATTGCTCTTACCGCTCACACGTTTTAGTTTGTACCTCGTTCCCATACAAATGTACTGACCCAATGAGAATTTGTTGAAAGCACGCGTATGCGCGCCAAATACTTTTCCTTGTGTTAAGTGTTTCGCATAAATTTTCCGCGTGTAAAATGCACGACGAGGAATTTCCACCATCCGATAAAAAGGCAAGAATAACACTACAGTATCTGAAACATGAATACAAAGCACAATTTTGATAAAGTCTATGATTTTTTGACCCAATTGTGAGATTTGGACGGACTCGATGGGATTGGAACATGCGACAACGAGGGTAGGCTTTGAGTACAGTCAACGATCTAACCGCCTGAGTTGCGAATCCGCACCGGGAGCTATGAGCCTAATCACGTTCAGTTTAAGCCACCCGCCGAGATTTTCACAGCTGGTTCAAATAAATAGCTTAAGTCTGCCAAAATCACAAATTAAAGCCTCTGGTGTTGATTGCTGGCCCAATGCTTATTATAGTATAGGGTGTAAACTGAAACAGTTCAGTCAGTATCTCCTATTCAGGAGTGCAGTGTTGTCGCTAAAGCCTACTGTTGTCGAACTTGTAAAGCCAGTAAGCCATAAAGAAGAGTAAAGCATGCGCTACCTCACTTGGAGAATAATTCGGCCTTTAACAACGTCCCTGACTTAACATAATCAAATTTTGGGTCCTGTCATGTGAGAAAGCGAATATCAAATTTTCAATGATGGCTTTATTTGATTCAGAGTAGTCTCTGAAATAGCCACATTCAGCCAACTAGACAGTATCAAGCACTATGCTTTGTGGCTCATGTGTTACCATTTAAAGATTCTGCTCCATTAGTGGAATGAGTCCCGATCAGCGGAATTAGAAATCTGTTCGTGTGGATTTCGGCTGATAGCCACCATCAGACAGGGCTAGCTGGGGCGCACTATTAGGAGAATGCCGTTACCCCCATCTACTGAAACTAACCTCTCCCCCATTCGTGTCGGATGTTCGGATTCAGGCGAAGTACTGGTTCTGTCGCCCGCACCTGAATCGTTAATGCAGGCGCTTTCATTGCCCGCGTGATTTGCATAACCAAACGTTTGGCACTTTAACTTCCCGCCTAATTACTCAAGCGAGCTTGAGGGGTGGAGAAGGGTTCGTTGCGTCTGTTGATTGGCTGCAGCATTACGTTAATGTGTAAGTTAGGCCGGCGCACGTAGGCCACCTTCTGGTTATATTATTTTTTTGTTGTTTATTTGCAATTTAAAAGTTGTTTTCAGCATGTGGGGGTAGAATCGCGTTAGGAAGCATGCCCATCTGTGTAAAATATACTTAATAAGTAACAGCATCTCCACATGCTCTGTTCATTGAAGTATAAACTGACAGAAAAATGACTTTATGCTCTTTGTTTTAGGAGTCATATGATAAGGCAGCTCATAAATAGGAGACCGATTATGTGATTGTTATTAATATGACCACATTTGTATTAATAGTACTCAGAGGAAATCAAATTGTGTGAATTTCTGGCTAGAGCAGACCTTCGTTTAGTAATGCGTTTGTTGATCTATTATTCGAAAAATCTGCTTTGAAGAAATCCAACCTTCTGATTACTGACCCTGCCGTCTCTGCTTGCGAATTATAACAACACAAAAATTTAATATTTTGAGATAGTCCACACTTTCTCCTCATTTGTTTTGTCAGTGGTCGTAGAAAGGGGATACTTGTTAGTAGAAACTGACGCCCAATCTCCTCAGGCGATCAAACTACCTTCACGATTAATATCCTAAGTGAACCTCGAACCCTGCGAAGACCGGCCGTGCAGTGGTTACCCATATTTTCAATCATATGTTGCGATGCTTGTAGTTAGTCTACTTGATAAACGTTCGTATTGTTACTAAGAAACGCACCAAACGAAAACACTGTTTATTGATTTTATGGGGGAAATCAGTGCTTCTCGTATGAGCTGCGGATGTAAATAAAATATCACAGGAATATGGGATTTTCGTAAATGTATTCGAACGTTTAAGTGAACTGATAATCTCTACATTTATGCTTGCATTAATAGAACAATAATAATGTCAATGGCAGTCAGGAGTCCTGTGATTTAATTGGCGAAAACTTTCAATCAGACCTAACAAATTTCAAAGAAGAGATTAGAGGCGATGACAGGAAACAAAGATAAAAAGGGCGTCTTATTTGTGGACGTTTTGGATGACGAAGTCGGTTGTCAAAAGGATTACAGATTGTTGTACAAGTCAGAAAATGCCCAGGTAGAGGCTAACATGGTGGCATGGTTCTGTCCGAGGGGAGGTACTAATGAAACACGTTTGGATCGGCCCTAGATAGGAAGTGTGCGATTTGGGGAAGCAAAAGTAGACAGAGGGAAGTGGTTAGATTGATGTACTGATGGAGACCAACGGGAGGAGATTGCGGCCGCGTCTGCGACAACAGAGAATCTTGCCCCCAAATGACATCAATTCGGGTTTGAATGTTAACCGGTGTCTGAGTGATTAGCTGGTTCTACACCGGCCGCACCTAAACGGATGGTCGTCGGTATGCTGCCTCATCGGTCGGCGATAACAGCAGTTAACCTCCGACTTCAGCAACCTGTTCGCTTGCAGGCATTATAAAAGTTGAGGCGACTTGATTGCCTCTAGGGTTTTACTAAATCCCGTTTGCTTATCCTCTTTGCGGTCTTACTCTTCTATGCGGCTTACTCGTCTGCGGTCTGCCAATGGAATAGTTAAAACACTTTTACGTTCAGACTAACTAAATGTCTAGGCTACTTCACCCTTGCGTTACTATTTACCACCCTGCCCCAATTGTCTTAGCCGTTTCAAAGACTGCTGCTACCTCGAAATGGTCATTTGTTACAACAAGAACGCAGAATTACGCGCTCCACATCCTATTGTCACGTGGCCATTTCGTCATTTTCTGCTGCGTCTTTACCTACGCTGTGCTCCGTCTCTTCCACACAGTTTGCGGACTGACCTCGGCGCTGAAATCCCATTTCTGATTGGGTACTTACTACTAGGATGCATTTTCCTCCTGCCCTGGCCAAGCACGGCGATTTCCGCGAAATGTTGGCAAATTCTTTCCCTTTTTTCACTTTCGATCGTCTTATTCACCTTCTCACCATGTTGATTTACCCACGCGTCGCCTACTTCTTCCCGTGCTTTTTAACACGGCAGACCTCACCAACGGCCCCAGCCGTGAAACCCCTTACCACCATTCCTCGTACTACGGGTGTTTTGGCCTCATTTTTCCAGCTGGTGCTGCAGAACTAAACATCCCTTCAAACCGTACTCCGTGAATGCGGCAACCGAAATCCAGCATTCCAAGGTTGGTATTCAACGCATTGCGTAATTTCTACGAGAAGTTCATCAGCGGAACCAACCCCGGAAACTGTCATCCCATATTAACTCACACATTTTAAAAGTGCTTAGTTCCAGCTAGACCCTGAATAGCTTAAGGATTTGGCATTGTCCATTTAAACGTGCGTCATTATGACTGAACGTTGGGCTGGACGCGGACATAGGAATGCCCTACCAGTAATGTAAGCGGCCTTACGTAAAATTTCCAGGGAACCTTAATATTCACGTGTCCTAGCCATAACACTAACGTGAGCGCGGATTTCAGGGATGGGGTGGAATGGTTATATTTCAGTCATGTTTCCTCCCTTTCTACAGAGAGTTATTGGTTAGATGATACTTGGTAGCCCTCCTGACACCGCAAACTCCCAGCTGCCTGTCAATCGGGACCGGTGGTAATAGGGGCTATACGGGTGGGACAACTGAGTGGACGGGTAAATGGCGATTGTAGTATATGCTAGGAATTGACGCGAGAGGTAAAGTGGAAGCCTAATTTAGATTAGGTGAAAAATACAAGGAAGGTATGGGAATGAGCAAGGAGACTCTGAACGGTGTGCGGAATAAATGCATCCTAGCCTCAGATTGGAAAGAAAAGCAAGTGAAGGCGAACAACCAATGGGGAAGAAGGCAACTGGTCCGAAGGTCATTCCGCAGTGTGTGCGATAGAACTCCATCCAACATAATGGACAGAAGAACACGAGAGTCAAGCAGCGGCAAGCGGGACGCCACAACGCAAGCCGGGTAAGACTTTTATGCGAAAAATTGGTTTGGCGGAAGAGAAAATCCGCAAATAATGAGGCAGTCGAAAGCTACCTCTGCTTATGAAAGTTGATAATGGGTAAGCCTCATTGTCATCGTTACCGGTGCCAATCCGCCCAAGATAGTACCTCTACAATGAATGAGGCAGGCAAAAGCTTCCTCTTCTTATGAAAGTTGATGTAGGGAGAGCCTCATTGTCATCGTTACCGGTGCCAATCTGCCCAGGATAGTACCTCCACAATGAATCTGGTACAGGTAATACAGCGAGCGCGTAAATTTAGAAGCATAATGAGAACGTAATCATACCTACTGAAATTAATCCAGTAGGTACAATTGTGGATTCTTTGGGCACGCCTGCCGACTACCTCTTCTAATGAAAGTTGATATAGGGTAAGCCTCATTGTCATCGTTACCTGTGCAAATCTGCCCAGGATAGCACCTCTAAAATGAATCTAATACAGGTAATACAGCGCGCGCGTGAATTTAGGAGCATAATGAGAACGCAATCACAGCTACTGAAATCGAGCCAGTAGGCACCATTGTGGAGTCTGTGGGCACGGCTACCAACTATCATCTTACCGAGCTATTATTTTAGCAGTTAATCCGGATCCGTCTTGTGAGACACGACTGACTAATATCGCCTAATAAGTAATAGACATTTTCACTCGTCACTCTTATATTAATAGGACATATGACATAATTTCTAAAGATACGGCTAGTACTGAAAACGTCTACTGTTATTTGGACGAGCTGTAAAACTGTGATGCTAAAAGCGCATTAAACAAATACTTCGGTTTCAGAAAAATGCCGTAATTATTGCCATCCCTACCCATGCCTACTTGAAATCTAGTTTTACTTGCCATTATCCATGCTCACACCAGTATAGTTGGAAATTATTTAAATTCCATGAGCCCTCCTGCCGACTTTCTTTTTCGGGGTGACAAGGAATAAATGAGAGGGACTCTTTTAACCTTGTGAATGAACTGGAGAAAATTTTAACTGAAAATCGATCAAAGTCTGAGCATCAGATGAGAACTGAATCAGCCGACGCATCGATCTAACGTCGGCATACATAGCCCTGCGCAGCAATCTCCAGTCCTGCGTCAGTGACTGATGACTGGCTAGTACTCCCCATAACTGTCGCTTCTTCTGGTAACGGAACGGAACGATAAAAACAGTGTGGCGAATGCAGTAGTCATGACTGACGAACACCCTAGTCGATCAACTGGTAAATTCAGTCACGCAAAATTACACGATCCTGAGGACAACCTGATAGGTGAAAAATTTCACCAGGCGGCCATGAACGACGTTCATCTCCATGTGTGTCAACTCTCGCTACCAATCAGGCATCCTTATCGGCACCTCTCGTAAGGCATGTTTGACGGGGAGAACAGACTTACGGAAGCGTGCGGTAACTGATGGGTGACCACAGTTAGGATCATTCTCCGCCGATCTCTGTTATTGCACTAGCAGCCAATAAAGAATACTCACATATAACCTTCAAAAATGGATACTTAAAACAAAGTCGTCATTCCAAACCGTCTCCCCTTGCTCGATAGCCCTTCATCTATCTCCTTTCCATTATTGCAGGAATTTGTGGCTGTCGAACTGGGAGGAGAGAACATTTGCATCTATCTAATGTCCGGAGCGGAAGAACCGACAAGGGCAAAGTACACTAGGATAGCCATTTCTGGCTAGCCAAACCATGTCAGCCCAACCCCAGGTTTGGATAGCTCGGAATTTTAACTCGACTCGTTGGTGAGCGAGCGTTACATCAACTGCTTTACCATTGGGCCACGGAGTCGCTGTCTTATCCGTCCGGATCGGAAAAATTAGCTAGAATAAAGTGGTCGCCCACCGATCAGGCGGTGGAAAGAGCACCAAAAAAGAGCATCAAGCAGAAAGAGTATCAAAGCTCAGCAGGAACAGCCTGCTCTGCAACCTGATCGGGTCATTAGTTGCCTGAGTCATCGCTGTCTGTCTCAAGTCGGAGCGAAGGGTATGGGAGGTTACTAACGATGACCGCCGCATAACAAGGGGTTCCGGCACGTTACCTGCGGACCAGTCTCGACTACGTGACTGTAGGTGTTGTGACCTGACCTATGTAGTTCCTTCGATGTGCAAAATATCTCCCCAGGATTTAGGCTGTTTTGCCTCTCGTCACATTCACTGAGACACTTTCTTATCTTAAGGATAGTCAGTAAATGTCCAGTAACGTATGGCCCGTAAATACTTGAAATACGCACTGAATTATAAGGTTTGTTAACATGCATCCATTTAGGAAAATTATAAAAAACTAAGCGACCTCGACGGGTTTCGAAACTAGAGAGCAAGAGCGTGGCTTGAGTACCGCCAACGCTTTATCGTCTGCGTTCCGAGGCCCTAAGTAAAAGCCGTAAGATAAATTACATCCGGGCCAACTTTACCAAAATGGTTATCCCATAGGTCAGTTGGCTTTCGAGAAGAAGTGCTATTGTACCATCAACCTTCAAGTACGACCGTCTACATTGGTGGGATTTTCTTCTAAGCAAAATAGATCCGTGCCTGTATGTAGGGTTCCTTAAGTGCTGATCATGTAGAATTCCGTCGCGTGGCCGCTGGCATATTACCCCATGCTGTGTTACCCATGGAAAATAAAACGTCCCCGCTCGAATTCGAAGAGTCAGGAATCCTCATTTAAACTACAGTAGCTGTGCTAACTCATGAAATGTCAACCAAAATTTCGAAATGCGTTCTCGTCTCGAAAAAATAAATTAAGTAGTGTTGTAAAACTAATCAAGATGCAGGATAAATCTATAATGATCCAGTTACCTCAGGGTGTCGGCTTTAGAAAAAACTCATTTTCGGCCGCATGCAGGATCTATATTCTGCAAAAAATGACTACTTATGTAGCATGCAATTTTCTCACTGATTTTCGATGCCCTTGAAAATGCAATTATATTTCATGGAAAACATGCATAAAAATGTTCATTTTTTTACTTATTCGGTAGAAAATCACGTTTTCTTCCAACTTCATACTCAAAAGAAGAGTATAATTCGATTTTTAAAAAGTTACTAATTGTGAAATTTTTTAATACCGTTAAATGGCCGTTCATGAAAGTCATGTATCTGCATTTACGAACGTGGCTTGTAAAGTTAGCAATGTTGCTCAAATCCACTGCTTAATTTTATGAACCCCATATGGTCTCCTCTTAAAACCGTAGAGAAATGCATGGTTTTCCGTACACGGAAAATATAGAGCTTGTAGTTTTGAAACCCTAAATGCAAGTGTAATAGCAGGTCGGGTTCAAAATTATTCCGGAATTAGAAAAGTTTTTAAAACCGAATTATACTATTTTTTTGAGTATGAAATTGAAAGAAGACGTGATTTTCTACCGAATAAGTAAAAGATTGAATATTTTTATGCATGTCTTCTATGAAATATAATTGCATTTTCAAGGACATCGAAAATCAATGAGAAAATTGCATACTACTTAAGTAGTCCTTTTTGCAGAGTATAGATCTTTCATGCAGCCGAAAATAAGTTCTTTCTAAAGCCGACACCCTGAGGTAAGTGCATCATTATAGATTTATGCTGCATCATGAGTAGTTTTACAACACTACTTAATTTATCTTTTCGAAACGAGAACACATTTCGAAATTTTGGTTGACATTTCATGAGTTAGCACATCTACTGCCTAACTCTACTGGGCTAACTCATGAAATGTCAACCGAAATTCAGAAATGCGTTTCCTTTTCGCAAAGATTAGTTAAGTAGGGTTGTTAAACTGGCCGGCCTGCAACATAATTTTATAATGTTTCAGTTGCCTCAGGATGCCGGCTTTCGAATGAACTTGCTGCTGGCTGTGTGCAAAAACTACACACTGTAAAAAGGACTACTTAAGTAGCATGAATTTTTCTCATTGATTTTCGATCCCCCTAAAAGTCCAATTATAGTTCATGGAAAACATGTATAAAAATATGCATTCTTTTGCCCATTCAGTAGATAATTACGTCTTTCAATTTTATACCTGAAGGAAAGGTATAATTTGGTTTTAATTGCGAGATTTTTTAATACCGTGGAATCGCCGTTCATAAAACGTCATGTCTCTGCATTTACTAATGTTGCTTGCAAAGTCAACAATAAAGCTCAAATCCAATGTTAAATTTTGTGAACCCCATATGATCTTTTTCGAATGCCATTGAGAAAATTACGATTTTCCGTCCGCGGAAAATATACGGCTTGTAGTTTGAAAACCCCGAATTCAAGTGTAACGGCAGGTGGAGTTCAAAATCATTCGTGAATTGAAAAAGATTGTGCACAGGGTTACACCCTTTCTTCGGGTATAAAATTGAATAATGACGTAATTTGCTACCGATTGAGTGGAAGAAAGAATATTTTTATGCATGTTTTCCTTGAAATATAATTAACTTTTTAAGGACATCAAAAATCAATGGGAAAAATGCATGCCACTTAAGTAGTCATTTTTTACAGTGTGCAGTAGCTGCGTGCAGCCAAAAAGAAGTTTGTTTAAAGCAGGCATCCTGAGTTAACTGAATTGGGATAGGATTATGCTGCAAGGTGATTTAGTTTTACAACCCTTCTTTATTAATCTTTTCGAAACGAATACGTATTTCGGAATTTCGGTTGACATTTCATGAGTTAGCCCACCTACTCTAATTACCTTACAAGTACTTGCCTCGACAACGAGTGTGATCAGCTGGCATTTCGACGGGACGAACAGTTTTCAAAAAATGCCACAACCATCATAACGACCACTCAAACTCGGCAATGATGTGTCTAACAGGACAGGCCCCGACCGCGCCTGAACCATTTTTTCAGACTGACAAGGTCATTGATCCATGTGCGTCAAACGCAATTGCTGGAAAATTATTCACAAAACACTGCCTCTGTGGTGGCTCTGACGTTAGCAGAGTCAACACAGAAACGGAACAGGAAGCCCCAACAATCAGCTACGTCATTAATAGCTGCCCTCGCAAAATGTTTCCAGTATTTGCCGACCCAAACTCAAGAAAAATCTACATAATTGCTTCAGTGTTCTGTCCTGGCTACTTTTTGTCATTCTGCTCTAAATGCTTTCTCTGCAAATCTGGCAGCTTAGGTGAGTGTGCGCCCCGTGTGAACGACCTTTTGACGATGCAATTGGGCCGTACCAAGATTAGTGATGTTGCTTCAGGTGCGCAAAAAACTTTGCTTAATGCGTGGAGGTGTGCCCGTTGGCCTGGGCGCAGAGCGCTCTAAAACCTATCCGGTTTCGGCTCCATTAGCAGACTCAGTTCATATGATGATTTCGTGGCCGTACCAGATGACAAATCCCACCTGGCGCTGTTTTTGTTTGTCTAACCATCAGCAATGCGTCATTATGCAGCGATTGAAAATACGTTAAGGGTCCGTATGCGCTCGAAAAGGCTGAAATTTCGCAGACAGTGTCCCATCAGTGACAAATCTGAAATATAACTTGACATCAAGAACTCCATGCTTACGTGGTTGCAAATTAATTTCGTTGGACAGAGACCTGCATTTGACTATCCTTCTCGGATAAGTTACCATCGACAGCATGCTTACTGTATTTATTTCTGCGAAATATAATCGTTCATTCGATGTAAGTTTGTCTATCTGGCAAAAGATGTACTCAGAAGTATGCTCATCTTACTTATTCGCTTGGTGGCAGCGTACGCTACAATGCCGCATAACAAGAAAACGCAATAGTTTTATATGCCAACAAAATAGGTATTGACGTCTATTGATAAGCTGAAGCAGGCAAGCAGGGCAGGATTTAGGAGTACCAAAGATTTCGCGACAGTTCGGCAGGTGTGTCCTGTCGCTTCCTCACATAACTAACGAGTGGGGAGAATACAACAGATTTGAATTCGTGCAAAAAATCAATGCAGAAACAACAAGGTCGTTGCATAGGTATAGCTGGCTAGTCTATAAAGTTAGTAACTCAAACACCGTATGGGAAGAATAGCGGAAAAAAGGCGTTGGCGAGAAAAAAGAAAGGGGAAGTGAAAATCATGGAGCCAGAGGCTACCATGACAGGGTTAGGCTAACCACGTGTTCCAACTGTTTACAAAGATCTGGTTTCACCCGCCGATTATAGGCCGCCTCCAGGTAACGCAATGTCCGAGTTGGTCGCGCCCGAACATGTACTCGAAAGGAAGTTTTAGGGTCGACTGAGTGACCACTATGAAGCAGGTGTTTTGTAATGGAGCAACGCAGGATTTTATTTTCTTGCCTTAAGAGCCATCTGGGCAGGTGCTCAATAGACCAGGCTGTCAACTGTCAATTGTACTTGCATCCACCAGTACATGTGAATTCATAACTACAATTTGAAGTGGAGTGCATTAGCAAGGCATGCTTCGCCCGTGGAAATGGAAGAGGCTTAGTAGGACTGCATAATGTGAGTTCGGCTGATTTGTATCTCCTTTCAATGGTCGGACGCAGCCGTCGTTTGATAGTATTTAAAATATTGTCGTCCTTAGAGGACAAATATATAAAAACGGGCTTTTTCGGAACTGAGTGCTCTGTCAGTTTTGGCCGTGTAGAGTTTTGTACTTGTGAATGAAACGTGCAGGATATCCTCGCTTAAGCAGAGCTTCTTTGAGGCATACAAGTTCTGCATTCAGTGTGTCATTGGAGCAAATGTTCCTAGCCCTTTGGAAAAAAGTGAATACCAAACTACGTTTCCATTGTACGAGTACACAGCTCAAAAAATGCATGTAATGCCCCTTTCAAGTATTCTTATGGAAAACGGAACGCCTTATGAGATCATCAGACCAGGTCCAATGCTGAAATGATCCACAGCTTAGCGGAAAATGCACGCGTTACTATGGGATGACAGTATCGCTGGTACCGATCTCATAAGCCTTATGAAAACCATTAAACAAGGTATTTTGAATGATTTTAGGGTTGGCGCTTTCATAGCCTACTGTAAGGTCTGGGGGTTGATTCTATGGAGAAGATGAAGAGGGGGTCGGTTATATTTCAGCCAAACTCACATAACGTTGCTGAGGACTGATACCTCCTCCAAACTGCGTTCCTATCTATAATTCACAAACACTTTGCACGCCACTGAGCTGTCGAGACAGATATTGAGGATGTTGAGAAAAGCACTCAAACTGCTTCTGTAAATTATGAAAGGACAAAAAGTACTGCTGTCACAGTTGTCAGAAGATTGCTGAAAGTTTAAAACGACAAAAAGAACCTCAGTTTCTATAAGATAAAAATGTCCGTAGGCATATAATCATCTGTAGTATGTCTGCGATTGCAAAGTGGGAAGCCAAATAAAATTACTATCTCGAAAAATTGTTTGCTTTGCATGAGAGCGAAATTCCCTGACTCCTGCCGTTTATACTACGGGCACAGGCGCCCCGGTTAGTCTCGGTAACCGTCCTCAGTTGCTGATTGGACACGGTCAAGAGGGCGCCCGTGAAAGCCTTAGGCATTTGATAAAAAACAAAACGTAACGGACGTATTCAGCTTTGAAAACAGGGCAGATCCCGGAGCCACCCTTTCCGGTTGCATGCAACAACTACACTTTGGAAAAAACGACTACTTGAGTGGCATGCTTTTTTCTTATTGATTTTCGATCCCCCTTAAAGTCCAATTATATTTCATTGAAAACATGAGTAAAAATATTCATTTCCCTGCTAATTCGGTAGAAAATTACGTCTTCTCCCAATTTTATATTCGAAGGAAGGACATAATTTGTTTTTAAAAATGTTTCTAATTGTGGAACTTTTAAATACCGTTAGACGACCGTTCATAATTAGTCATGTCTCTGCATTTACCAATGTGGCTTGTAAAGTTAGCAATACGGATCAAATCCACTGCTAAATTGTATGAACCCCATGTGGTCCCCCTTTATAATCGTAGAGAAATGTGTGGTTTTCCGTATGCGGAAAATATACGGCTTGTGGTTTGAAAACTCTGAATCCAAGTGTAACGGTAGAGCGTGTTCAAAATTATTCGGGAATTGGAAGTGTTTTTGTACACCGAATTATACCCTACCTTTGTTTATAATATTGGAAGGAGACGTAATTGTCTACCGAATGAGCGGTAGGATGAATATTTCTGTGCATGTTCTCCATGATGTATAATAGAATTGTTAAGGGCATTGAAATTCAATGAGAAAGATCCATGCTACTTAAGTCGTCGTTTTTTTACTGAGTGCAATTTTTGCATGCAGCCGGATGGAAGTTCATTCGAAAGCCGGCATTCTGAGGTAAATGTAATATTATAGAATTATGTTGTAGGCCGGCTAGTTTTACAACCTTATTTAATTAATCTGTTCGGAACGGAAACGCAATTCGGAATTTTGGTTGACATTTCATGAGTCAGCCCACCCACTGTACTTTGGAGTGTTTCCTCACCGCGTCACTGAAATTTCAGTTTAACAGGCTGGCAGGAACTTCCACTCGCTGTTCTCTTGTGGTCGACAGAAAAAGCTGTCGAGTATATCTTCACTGATGAGCACGTGAAGCGCCTTTACGAATACCACCATTTTCATGCCCTGTTTGCCATGAATCATGCCTCACTCGAATGGAAGTTAGCTGCAACAGCAGATTATCATCATGTGTGCATCGCACGACAGTCTGATGAGTCTGTACTCAAACGCGGCATGCACTTTTTTAGATACAGTAGCTAAGGTGTTTGGGTTATAGGCCTAAATTAGAGCAGAAAATTGCCCGCGTCCACAAGCCCCCTCCTTTTCAATTTCTCCTGACAGAATGACAAAGTGCCGATTGGCGTTAGTGAGTAGGTGTTTAATTACTGAAACGAATAGCTGGGGGAAGCTGGAAGGGGGGTTTTCGTTTTCGGATGAACGTCAGGTTAGGTGCAGGGATGTATCTTTTCTGGAAGTAATGATGCCGCCTTTTACTGCAGGGCCTATTGGGGACGTTATTAATTGGGGGCACACGACTTTGAGCGCACTGTGATTCGAGATGGCAGGCTGAGTGAGCAGCCTTTCTTGTCAGCAGAACTGCTATGTCCTAACCCTCATTTCTGACTAAATAAATGATTCTTCTACAAAGTCATTCTAGAATAATGTTTGTTACAGGATGGAGAAACTGAAAAATGTCCTTTAAATTTATTTTAATAGAAAAAAACACCAGGTTTGCCTACTTCTCCAGATACAATTGATAGGCGAACTTACTCATTTTGCTTGTGTTTGCCTGAGTGGAAGGTGAGTAAGATTTTAAGCTTAACTACACAATGTTTACTTGGGCAGGGGTATGGTTTACGCCCGGGGTCACTTACTCCGGGGAGCAATTGTGTTGAGGAAAAGAGCCGAACATCCAGAAACTTTGTGGTATTGTAAATTTTGATCCTCCATACTGTCACCAGTCAAAAGAGGACACCATTTTTATCATTTAGTGCCAATAATAAATAAATTTAATGCTGATTTGAAGGCACTGCCAAATAGGCATCGCATTGTCGTATTTTCACTCTTGATTAACCTAACGCAGCAGCCACCGAGAGGTCTTTTCATTCCTTTCTCTGAAACCTACAAATAAATATCGCCAGTCATTTACTTTTAGTACAGTTTCTACCCGAAATAAGTGACCCCGGACGTAAACCATAGCCACACATTTACTTATTTTAGTAAATAACATTGCTGCGGGTCTTAAGCTGACCACTTAAGAAGGTTCAGAATAAAGCTGAATGCCTGACACTGCCCTGAAACAGCCACGTCTCCTTGAAGGAGAACTTTGAGAATTTGGGTTTCCGTTTTCACAATCACTGGTAGCACTTTTACAGCAAATCGGTCGGGTTACCGGTCGTCGAAAAACGGGTTCTACACCTCCTCAAGGTCTTCATCGATGCCATCTGTCAACCAAATGTTGATAATCCTTTGCGCCAGAAGTGCATTTATGATTAGGCATGCCTATACTGTTCAATCCAAATTTCTGTATAGAACGTCGAATAAATTGAGCGGACCTGCGGTTTCCGCGTCTAACATAAGATCTATCGACTGATCGGCCTATTTTTCCAGCCTGCAATAGAAAATTCGCATTGGTTTTGTGTATTTGTAGTCACAAAGATATCACCCAAGTAGAGACCCTAATGTTACAGCCCATTATTTTCGTCGTTCAGTTGACAGTTATTGAGCGTACCTATGAATACGTCGTTTATGTGACAACCAAGAGGCTAGGCAACACCAACACAGTCTCTTTATGCATGCAGTTCGTTGTTCCAACGGAGATGCACGTCTAATGCGCATCTTGGTAGCAGTTCCTTGAGTGTGCTTTTCGATATTTATATTTCCTACAGATTGGTCGCTAGGAAATCACGGATTTAACCGACCGTTTCGGCAACAGATGCATTTGTAAATGTTTACGAGACGTCTAGTCGAAGTAGTTGTTGCAATTACTGTTACGATCGTCATTGGTTTGAGTCTTTTATGCCTCACCAAACTGAACTGCAATAAAGGTTTTAAAAACTCATAGACACATGCGCGTTTCTTCCCCCTTCGACAGTCTGCATCAGGGAGCCACATGCAGACGCTTGAATCAGGATGTTTTTTTTAGGTGAATACGCGCAGTTGAAAAGTACTGCTACTGCCTTTAATTATTTAAGCAGGCGGAATATAAAACATATCGAATACTTATTTGCATCACCCAGAAACTGGTATGCGATGCACCTGGAAGAAAACAAGATTATGTTGTAGAAAAAGAACGTGATCTGCAACTATTCGGCGACCAGCAACGGACTACGCTGCACTTTAAGTAGTTCTCTTCATCCTGCGAGTTTTTGCACGACCTTTTGCCAAGCATGAAAGTCAAAAAACGGCACATTTCAAAAACAGACGATCAGATCCATGGACAGCATGGACGTAAGTACGCAAATGGATGAAGAAATTAAAAATGGCAGCGCAATCAGCTCCTGCTATCATACCCTCCATCTCATGGTGTGGACGCGTGAGGAAAGCGTAAGGATTGGCTGCGCGCTCGCTGCGAGTTCCAAAGTCCTTTCAGTCGCACGTACCACGCTGATTAGGTGAGCCGAAACCCTGTGCCATAAGGGCAGCTACCGTTTTCATCAATAATTTAAATCTCAGCCCGTTGTGTAGAAAGTTCTAGTCTATACTGTCTAATAGTTTAGCAAAATTACGGAGTGATCGAAAGGAGGTAGTTGACTATAAGTTCGGTAGAGTACAGGCACATTAATGTATTTGTAGGACAGATTAAAGTTTTCTAGACAGAGAATCGCGAACGGGTTAAACAAGTGCTGGTTAAGGGCTATAACGTGTTCATTAGATTCCGAATCGACCTACGTAACTTTTAGTGTCCAAATAAGTTTTGTCAATTTTCAAAACTACAGACAGGATTTAAAGTCATTCTATCCTGCAAACTCTTTAGATCTTCAGACATACCGATGGCATCACAGTTGCGAATCCTGGAGAGACCCTCGGAGGGGGCTGAATTCAAGAGCGTATCCAAACATATGATGTGAAAATTCGAGAAGACAGGGGCTATATCATCGGAATCTTCAGCCGCACAGGCACCTCATGCTGTTTGGATTATGCCGTAGTCACCGACGTAATTTAATCGAACATAAATTCTCACCGTAAAAGCCCGATTCTGATTCGCATCTTCAACAAACTGTAACTGAGCCAGACTACTATAAAAGGCATTCTTTCTTTACAAGAATAGGGCTCGACAAAGTATGAGATGAAACCGGAAAATACAAGGGAGACCGAAATGGCCATTTCTGGCTTATTAGCCGTCACCAGCCAGTCATGCCCAGCTCCAAGTGTCGATCACTTGAGATTCGAACCCGGGATCTTTGGTCATGGAGTTTGACGCTCTACCATTGAGACACGGGCCCGTTGTCCCGTAGGTTGTGATCGGGAATATCAATTATTATAGATGGGCGCTCGCCGATCAGGTTACGGAACGAGCTCGTTCCGTACTCGAAATAACTGTCTTCGGGAAATCGATAAAAAAGGAAGTCTAACTTGGTTCAAACAAACTCCTACTTCGGTCTACCGAACACAGTTTTAATTGACAGGTGACCAAATCAACACCAATACGCGGAGGCAAAGTAACTCAGGGGTACCAGATATAAATGAGATCAAAAACACAGCTGATGTAGCTCTATGCAACTCTCCAAACTGATGAAAATTTTTCAGGCGATTCTGGGATACTAAAAGCACACCAACAAAAATGAAATATTTGACCATGTTTGTTTTTTTCTGGCGAATTCTTCCTGCTGTTCTTTGAATCATCTTTCACACATTAGAGTGTTGGTTCATTCAATCAGGATAAGCTTTAAAGGTGCATACGTCGTGTACACTGGCTGGATCAAATAGACCCTTTTACTTTATATGGCTACTTGTCCTTTCCCACTTACTGGAGGTTACGTTTCGCACAACCGCACAACCTTGACATAACCACGCGTCGAGTTTCAAGGATGTCAATAAACACAGGTCACTTTGCCAGGAAGTAGTCTTGAAGAAGGAGGCACGATCGGCGGAACAAGGGATTTATTCGTCTGACGTTTCGGATTCCTGCTCGTACTCATCATCAGAGACAAAGGCAGATAGGGGTGGTTCATGCACAAGACCAAAAGACCCGCTGCCACAGCTAGAAACGTCTGGAGTCGTTTATCGGATGTGGTGCAGTTGCGGACAAAGCAACTACGTCGGAGAAACCGGAAGACAGCTTCGAACGCAAATGGCCCAACACGCTGCAGCGGTATGGAGAAATGATGACAGCTCTCAAGTTGCGTCTCACTCAATGAGATCCGGCCACACATTCAAATTCAACGAGGTCGAAATTCTCGTAAGGGGTGACAACCGCGCGATCTGGGAGCAACAGGAGTTATGGTTTACTGGCCTCCTATCCATTAACAAGTGCAATGACCTTCCCTTCCATACTCGGTGCTGAGACTTCGCCTAGGCGGAGTAATTATCCACGCGGGGAACGCACGGATAAACTCTTTTCCCAACTCCAGGGTCGATGCATCAGGTGGTCGAGCAATCATCACACCAACATCCAACGCACGTAATGAAATTGCAGCAATTTACGACGCGAATATCGGTAGGCCAAACAGCAGGTCAGCCCTGATCTAACAGATTTCAGCCTACTTGTCATTTGAACAGAAAAGCTTCTGGCCTGTAGAAACTGGATCCAAAATGTTTGTCTTGCATTTGTCCTTGACTGACAGTTGCCCCGCATTAAGAATTATGCCCCGCAACAAAGCCAAAAATAAGGAATTTTCGTCGGTGTGTTTAGGGACTTTCTACGACGTTTTCAGTCTTTCTACACAATCCAGAAGCGAACAGGTATGTAGGCCTTCGGGATTATTGGTGCATCCAAGACGCCTTTGATGCTAAAATTTATCTGTTTCATGTAGGCTACGCTCGTAGGTATTGCTGTCTTCAGAACCAGCGAAAAAACACTGGACGCGTGCAATAGAGAATAACTGACAAATGTACCTCCCTCAACATACCCATTGTACGTCTCGTAGTAAATCTTTAGTCGAATAATGAATTCTTTAGAGGTTGCATGTGACTGGTCTTGGGTAGGCCTTGGAATATTGTTAGGTGTCCTTACCAGAAGCGCGAGGGCTAAGATAGACTAATTTAGATAATTACAAACTCAGATAGATGGCCGTTTCCGAACTCGCTGCGGATTCGGTATAATTCCGTTCGGCGTAAGTATTGCTGGCTGAGGTACTCGTCGCGGAGCATGCACGGGTTGTAGTATTAGACACTGATCTCGTTCTGCAAATACAGACCTTCGATTTGTTCTGTTATCACTGTTCACACGCCTATAATCTTTATCTGGCGCCCTGTAGGATTCATAGTTTTATACTTCGAACTATGATTCTTTGGATAAATTTGAAATCTTGAGGTTCTCGAGACGCGTTACATAATTTTCAGAGACCTGTCCGCATAAGCTTCAGGATCACGTCAACTACTGTTGAGAAAAACGGCATTTTTGCCGTAAAACGTTTGTTCGGCACCAGCGATCCGAGGACATGCGCTTCCTCTGAGTGTTCTTTGATTAATAAAACACCAATAAGCCTTATCATATTTACGGAATCAACGCATGAAAATGAGACTACACTGCAGGGAGTCACTGGCTGTCATATTCGTGCGTAAAAATAACATCAGAAAAAAAAGATGAATAATGTGGTTACTCCAGGCTTACTGGCCGTCGCCGGTCACCCAAACGCAACCCCAGGATTGGACGGCCTGGCGTTTACACCCCGATTCTATGGTCACTCAACGTCTGTAAGTCCAACGATATGCAACCGAGTCCCGGGGGCCATTGTCCTGTCTGTTAGAAATATAAAATATCGAGGTGCTGTTGTTTACCAATTAGGTTACTGGGCACTTTCGTTCCGTTCCGCCTTACAACTAAATGTAGCGTCCGCGAATCGTGACCCCTGTGCCCATAAAACGCGTCACGCGGTAGATACGTTGAGTCAACACTGAAGCTGGATTAGATGCTGATAGGCGTTATTGGGAAATCGCACCAAAACAAATGCCAACATTCGTGGTTCGGTGTCATGCCGAGTTGCCGGCCCAAGTCGCGTCACCGGGATCCTTGCCGGCCCCTCACATTGTTTTTATTGGTTAAAATCCTGGTCAAAATTTTGCTGTGGACCAGATGGTGTAGTGGTACGCCTAGGTAAGCCGCTTATGTATTATATGTGGCATGTGTCCAATGATACAGCGTTCTATGTCGCCAGTGGCAAGCTGGCGGACGGACAGAATGGGATCCAGTGAGATCCTACCCGCAACAGTGAGGGTCACACGCTTACTTGACACGTACGTTAAAACATATATATATATGTTCGAAGAAGAATGAGTCCTTTGGGAAAATGAACAAACTTTATTTCGGAAATTTTCGAGTCTGGTTCCCCAGCTCGTCTTCAGACGTGTAGTAAGTGTGAAGAAACAGTCAAAATTTAAACAATGCCGAAAAAATCGATATTGCTCTGTCATGGCTGAGGATGGGTTAATGCTGTGGGCTGATGTCACGTCTTGATTGGCTATTGCCTTTTTCATTTTTCTTTGAGATTTGTGTACATGGTAGCAAGGTCGATGCGTCGATTGATGCATATATAAGGAAGGCCGAGAATTCCTAGAGGCCATTCACTCTGATGATTCATGCATCAATCGACGCATCGACCTTGATACCATGTACACAAATCTCAAAGAAAAATGAAAAAGGCAATAGCCAATCAAGACGTGACATCAGCCCACAGCATTAACCCATCCTCAGCCATGACAGAGCAATATCGATTTTTTGGGCATTGTTTAAATTTTGACTGTTTCTTCACACTTACTACACGTCTGAAGACGAGCTGGGGAACCAGACTCGAAAATTTACGAAATAAAGTTTGTTCATTTTCCCAAAGGACTCATTCTTCTTCGAACATATATAATATATATAACACACAGAAAAACACTTCTATTTCTATTTATATAGATATAAGAACATCTCCCAGGAACAGGCGGCCAGCGAGTTCTGTAACTGCGCGCATATACCCTAGACATAGGCAAATGCAAACATATATATAATATACGGAAAGAGAATGCCGACAAAGTCAAGGAAGGCTGGAATGGTGGTTTCTGACTTATTAAGTGTCGTTAGCCAGCCCTGTCGAATGCTGGGTTTGCATGACCTAGGCGTAAGTGCATGTTGGAGGGGTCTCAAAGAGCATCTTTTCCATACCCTCGAGGCAACGGTGCTAAGTGCTAGGTATATGCTCGCAGTTGCAGAACTCGATGGCCGCCTGTTCATGGAAGATGTTCTTATATCTATATAAATAGAAATGGAAGTGTTTTTCTGTGTGTTATAGGTAAGCTCCGAAATTACTGCACTGATTGCACTGAAATTTGGATACAACCTTGCCCGCGCATAGGGCCGGGTTTATTTTATGTCTACTTTCATAATCATGCAGATGGCACGCCTGTGACGGATAAAAAACATGATTTTTTTTCTGGCATAACAACGCCAACTACTGACGCATCTCAGTCTGTAGCCACTTGACCGGCAGGCACTCGGACAAACGTGCGCCCAAATGCATGTGCTCCAGCAGACGGCCGCGCTCACTCCACCACCCACCCAGCAGATACTTGAACATGCCCCCCCCCCTCTGTTCCGATGCAATATGGGCCGCTAGGACAAACCACACACAGGTAAGAAAAAGCATGCAACTCTTGGGCTCCAGCTGAACTTGCCTCACAACACACAGAACTGGGCTGTCACCGCTTCCGCTGAGATTCCAGGGCGTGGGCGGATGCAGTTAAAGCCAACTCCTTCCCCGCCCTGCACAACCCACATAATGCGGCTGTCACCCCGTGTCGTGCGGCCCGGCTTGAGGATGCCCGGTCACGGAGACCTCGTTCTGCAGTTTCATATCTGCTTCGTTCTCAACAGAATGAACATGAAAAGTTGAGAGTGGCCGAAAGACGCCAGCGAGAAACAGCAGATCAGTGTCAGGCACGACTCTGCTCAGCATTCACGCGACTACAATCACCTTGCATTCTAGTGCAACCCATCGGATGATTATTGCTTGTGCCGGCATGTTCACATTGGCACTATGACTGAAGTGTATCCTTATTGCAAGGCTGTGGAATTAAACGGAGAAACTAAAGGAATGTGCTGCGCCACCGGAAAAATTAAAAAAGCCACTTTCCTTAGTGTATGTCTGGCTATCAATTTACTGGATAACGACTGACACTGGGATGTAGGTATTAATGACGCGTGCAAAGCATCCCATCCCCATCAAATTCGCGCACTGTTTGCAATCATACTGACCGTCTGCTCTCCTTCATCTTCAACAGACTAACAGGAGAAATATAAATCGCCCATGACTAAAGATATCTTCCGTTGACTATCCAAGGAAAATTCAAACGTGGATTTCAGAGCAGAAATCTATAATGCGACTTTAGTAATGATTGAGGATATGTACGTAGAAATCGCGAACAAAGTTCTCAATCAACTGGGAATGTCATCACCATGCGTATCTGCTGCTGCTTCATAAGATGTGGATTTTTACCGTGAGCAAAACTACAACACGGTTGATCTTCTGTCATATCTGCAATCAAACATTCCTTAGCGAACACTGAATGGCATTTACGATCAAATAATGTGGACTGACAATAACGGGAAAGCCATCAACGGCGCCGTTTTGCACGAAAATATCTTCCTTCTCTGGCCATCTGCTCTATTGGCTAGACAGCAGCCGAAGTTTCTTTTCTGGCGGAATACACCCCTGCAAATTTTCCCATCCTGCCTTTTACCGAACAGAAAGTTCATGCTGTGCTAACCGGGTTTACTTCATCTAAAAGAATGTCCGATTCAAGCCAACTTAGCATCACGTAAATCGACCAATATCCCTGTCCCGCAGGAGCAAATGATTTTCATCTTTTTTTCTCTTTTTCCATGTCAAATTGTTATTACTCAAATACTTTCGCTTGCCGTCTTTACCTTTTTCAATTAACTTATCTTTCGCTAACTACGCACTATAAACTTGTAAATATTGCTCGGCTTTACCGACAAAACTAACGGAGCTCTGTCCAAATACACAAAACATATTCTGATGCAAAGTTGAGCAGGCATGTTTCGAAGACTTTTCTGGAATCTAAAATGGTCCCAATGGGGGGGAATTAAAAAGCCACGCACTACAAATTTATTTAGTTAGTATGCTGGAGAAAAACGCATCGAACCATTAGAGAATTCTTTTTAAGCCAAAACGCAAGCAGCTGCGCTATCCACCGTTAGAGAATCGATAAAATGTACGTCTGGCTGGCCAGTTTATTTGGCAGACACGTCTTCATGCATGCTTATACACTGTTGGATGTCCTTTGCGCCGTGTGAATATTGTGCGGTGGTTAAATTCTGGGTGAATTTATTCAGCCAAAATAGTTATGAGAATACTTGGGGAGAACCTGGTAAACACATTCCGGTTGATTTAACTTCAATTTTCTTATGTTAAGTACTGAGGAAATAAAAAGACCTAGCGTGGATTATATGGTAATGTATAGGAATTGCTGCAGCTGCGTTATCCAGTGCACCAACATAGTCATACGCGCATTTGCCCTCACAGTTAGTGCATATTATATATATGCCCATCGCACTAAAAGTTACAAAACTCGACTGAAACAACGGCTATGTCAGTGTGGATGTACAAGGGGCAAGATCTTATCTCCTGGCCGTACCTTTTAGGGTTAGGGATTAGGGTTGGGGTTGGCGTCGGGCTTGGGCGTTAAGTGCTAGGGATTGAAGTTAGGGGTGTAGCGGCTAGGCGGTGATGGTGTATGCTCAGTACGCCACAACTTCAGGCCATATCCCATGTTGGAAGAAGCGGGACGCCGGTTGGGTAGAAGATGATTTATTTGTTCTGTACAGAATAGTGAAGGGAAGGTGGCAACCGGACGAGGATGCGTCGGGTGCCGCGGAGGCGACGCCCGCGAGAGCAACGAGCCGTGTGTCGCCGAAGGTCGCCGCTGCAAAAGTGTCGTGGCAGATTGTCTACGCTAGTGATCTGGCTGTTCTCGCCAATGTACCAATCAGCGAGAGGTGGTGCGTTGATTGGCTCCGAGCCCACGCGAAGGTAGTGACAAGCCTCGCATGATGCAGGCAGAGAATCGACCAGATGCGTGGTGCAGACAGTGAATTGCAACGAGACAAATAGAAGCCGGGTGGACGTGTGTGCCGTAGCAGGCTGTCGCTAGGGCGTAGGTGCAGGCGCTAGCGAGAGGCGCAACGTTTCCACTATGGCTGTCAACTACAGGGATCAGGGTTAGGAGTCTGGGTTAAGGATTAGGGGTTAAGAATGGGGGTTGGGGTTAGGGGGTAGGGGTTAGTGGTTGAGGTTAGCGTTTGGGTTTGGGGGTTAGAAGTTAGGGGTTAGGGTTAGGGGCTAGACTGGGTCTTGTCTACTGCAGGCACGGCTACGAAATAAGATCCGACCGCAAAAAGTCCTATAATTAAAGCTTTACTCAAATGCAAAGTCCAACCATAGAAGGATGGCCGCAATCACATATCGAAAAGCATATGGGAAGGTTGTGGTATCCCTTGACCAGGCCAGCGCTTCACAGCTGCATCAAGAGACGCCCGAACATTTACTTCGGCCCATATGCTGGAACACTGTGAATCCAACTCCAGTGTGCATTTACACATTTCTGGCTACCGGCCAGCAGCTCGTGAATATTGTGCGGTTTTCGTGAAGTTGAGAAAATCCAGTTCAACTATTCCAGAAATGTCGTATCATAAAGAACGCGTTACAAGTTGAAACACTAGTTTTCGGGCAGCTTACAAAGTTGTCATTTAAATGCGCAAAAATCTTTCATCACAAACCACATGAGGAATGCTGGGAATCCATTTTTGACCCATATCCACGTAACTGTGTCTCAATATATGCGAAATCAGGGAGACTCGTGCCTGAGAAATCGCTTTAACCTCGCACTGTGACCATGGTGATTCAATTTTTATGAACATTTTCATTCAAGTGAACGCACATGGTCATCTTATGTTTCCAGAATTTGTAAATATTTGTGGTACTTTTAAGGCTTTTTGATTCGCATTGTATATATAACGAGATCTTTTGATAACAACTGTGTGAATTTTGGATTTTTTATGTTTTTTACATTATAATTTCACACAAGCAAATCTACTTTTTTCTCATTTCTTTCCCTCCTTTAATTAAGTCCTTTAATTTCGGATGTCCTAAATGGCATATGTGGTCAAGTCAACAACAGCCATACGATGACACTTACCTGTTCCTTATAAAAAGGAACACTAAGTGGATGGATAAAAAATCAGGTAGACTGGACCGGTTTCCGAAAACCCGTGACCTGAATGGTCTGGAATCAGTAAACGGGCAGCGCCTGAAGTCGCCGAAGTTTAAGAGAGCTGTTTAAAAACATCACCTTTAATCGCTGGACGCAAAACCACCGTAATCTGAAACTCATGGGTATGCAAAATTGGGTCAATTTCCTGACTAGCGTGATCTCTTGGTCAATCTCCGCCAGAAATGTCTTCCGTAGACACATTTACTAACAAGTGGTTTTTCAAAAAACCTCAGTCTTTGAGTGAAAGCAGAATAAGAGTAAAAAATGCACTTCAAAAAATACTGATGCGTTAATCGTGGAATTGGTCAGTGTGTTCGAGAATCGTCATGAGTGATGTTCTGACAACAAAACGGTATCTGGAAGCCCTTATGACAAGCCAGAACTGTCCACAAGAGATCAGAAAAACCAGTATGTATATCAGAGGAATTTCATTCTATGTCGTTAGGTCTACTCATGAAGACTATTCTTCAGTCTACGCACAATTAGGAATAGGATGAAGGAATACGGTCTTCATTTGCATAAAACCATTTCATTGCCATTTTAATTATGTCACTAACTGGAGAATGTATTCATTTGCTGAAGAGTGTTTATGTCGCCAATAATTGCCGTGGAAGAGCAGTTGTTTACGTGATGAGATCTCTTTTTTGGACGAAGATGGGTCATCTGACCAAATGCGAGAGCAACTTCCGACGGGAGCACAATGCGCCCATCACAGCTTTCAGGAACTGTCGGCGTCCGATGTTTTGGCTGATTACGTTCAACGAGCGACCGCTCCAGTGGCCAACACCGAACACTGTCAACAACAAGGTATTTGTCACTCAGACTATATATATTTCTACTAACGATTTCGGTTCTACAGTAAGTTTGTTGGAAAAGTGTCAGCTAGTCCGTCTGAATCTTTCCAACCAATTTCATTCCAACAGCTCCCGCCTCAATCCTCCCGAAACAATCTTCCCGCCTATTAGTGGGGTGAAACTGAATCTTGCATTTGATAGTTGCATAGATCACTCCTTTATTGACAGGCTTCTTGCATTTGTGGCAATAAATGAGTTGTATGCAACATGACAACTGATCAAGTACTGATATTTTGTAGTCGCTGTCATTTTTCGTAATTCTTCCATGTTACTGAATCCCTCCTTGCTCTGTAGTATTGCTATCTAACCTTCACTAGGTAGACTTTAATGTGTTTGTTTTCACAATTCTACATTTGTACGCAAAAAGTGCTCTATGGATATCAAATAAAAATTAATACAGCTAATCACGTCTCACTGTAAGAATGGTCGTTTCTTTGGCGCCACGAAGCTACTACAGTGAGAGCTCAATCCCATGAAATGTTGGCCAGAATTCTGAAATGCGTTTTCAATGAAGGAAGATAACTTAAATGGGGTTATAATATTAATTATCGTGCAGCGTAATCCTATAGTATTTTGGACTCGTCCGTACGTAAGCTTTTGGATGCTCTTCTTTTCGACCTTCTGTAAAAACTGCGTTCGGTAAAAAAATGACTACCTAACTAGTATGCATGTTCGCACTGATTTTCGATGGCCTTATGAATTCGAATATATTTTGTAGGAAATATGCGCAAAAGTATATTCTGTTTTACCCATTCGGTAGCAAATCACACTGTCTTCACATTGTATACCCGTAGGAAGTGTATATTTGGGTTTCGAAATCGTGCTCAAATTCCCGAATAATTTTAAGTCTGATTAAACGTTGCACCAGCGTTTAGCAATTTCGGTCCACAAACTGCATGATTTCCGCATAATGAAAATCACACATTCCTCTATTCATTTAGGAAAACACCATATAGAGTTCATAAAATTAGCAATGGATGCGGATTATGTTGTAAATTTCACGAGGAGCATTGGTGAACAGACAGGTACGATGCTGTATGAATGAATGTTGCACGGTCTTAAAAGATTTCATAATTTGAAACTTTTTAAACTCAAAAAGCGCACTTTCTTTTAGTATAAAATATAAAGAAAATATGATGTTCTACAAGGCGAGTAAATGAAAGAACGTTTTTGTGCATGTTTTCTACAAGATATGTTTGAATTTATAAGGCCATTAAAAATCTGTGAAAAATTTATGCTACTTAAGTAGCCATTTTTCAGCGAGTGTGGCGTTTGGACAAGGTGGAGAAGAAGTGCATACAAAAGCCGACATGCTGACGAGTCAGAAATACTATAGGATTATACTGCACAATAATCAATTTTACAAACCCACTTAAATAATTTTCCTTAATCGAAAACACATTTTAGAATTTGGGCCAACATTTCATGAGATCGGTTAGTCACTGTAGCAGCGCGAAGCGGGCGTCTTCTATGTTAAGGCAGGTTTTTGAAAATTGAAGAAAATTTAAATAACCGTGCAATCTGCCGCATTAGCTGAGTAATATTGGTTTAATTTTACAGAGCATACATCTAACTAGCGGAGTGGCCTGAAAAGAATCAATCCGCTGTGTAGTACTCTTCATGTCGTCGCCCACGGCTATTGCCCGAACCTCTGACAGATTGCAACCACCAAGACGACAAGTGTCAGCCTGATCTGACCATCGCTTCGACCGGCAAATGCGTACGGAAACCCCCGAAGGAAGCTCACTGAATGAGTTGACCCAGTAGTGCCAGCAGGGCCTAGGAACTAGCAAGCCCCTTTTCGGGGAACAGTGTGAATTGTCATTAAACACTAAAGACATGTGTGGGTCTTAAAGAAAACGTAACTGCAATTGTTGGCCTTCCTGCAGTTTAATAAAATTGAATGAAATAGTGACTGAGCGATATTTGTTTACTCTAACCAAGTTCACACATTCAGCTGATCGTTTGCAATGAGCAGCAAAAAGTGTCTTCATGGTATGTAGCAAAAAACCGGAGTGGATGACAAACATTAAACATAATTTATCAAAAATTTCTTGATAATTTTTTTATTTAACGAACCTAAGGGTCAGCGTCCATTAATGGTGTCCTCTTCTTCTAAGTTTCACGAGCTATCTCAAACATGATTGTTGTATATTCTCAACAAGATATGAAGTAGGTTCAGAGTGTGCATAAGTGTTGAGACGGCAATACAAGAAATTCGGCGGCTCAAAAGACGGGAAGCGCAGTCCGGACGTGTAGATATTACATACGACACTTGTCAAAAGCAAGTAAGTTTGAATGCCACAGGCAACGTCCAATAGGGAAGTCCCCTGAATCCAATCTAGGATGCGTAAGTCCGAATCCACCAGGCATTAAGTGTCCACAATAAATTATGCATCAACAGTGAAACGATTACAGGGATCCCTTATGCAATGACTGTGAACCCCCATCTTACAGCATAAGGTCTTTCTTACTGCCCTTAATTACACAAACAGCAAAAAACATCTGCTTTTTAGGGATAGCGCAACAGAAACTTTATATTTTTTCATCCAACATACAGTACCTAGGCTAATTCATGTAATGTTAACCGAAATTCCGAAATGTGTTTTCGTTTCGAAAACCATACTCTCCAAAAAATGACTACTTAAAAAGCATGCATTTTCTAATCGATTTTCGATGACCTTTAAAATGCAATTATATTTCATGAAAAACAAGCATAAATATATTTATTCTCTTGCTCATTCCATAGACATTTACGTCGTCTTCCAGTCTTATACGGGTAGGAGGGGTATCATTTGGTTTTCAAAAGCTTTTCGAATTCCCGAATAATTCCGAACCCCACCTGCCGTCGCATTATAATTCAGGGTTTCCAAACTACAAACCGTATATTTTCCACGTGCTAAAAACCATATATTTCTGTACGGTATTAAGAGGAGACTATATTGGGTTCATAAATCTGGCAGTGAATTTGAGTCATATTGTTAACTTTACAAGCCACATTGGTAAATGCAGACACATGAGGTTTTGTGAACCGCCATCTAACGGTATTAAAAAATCACACAATTAGAAACTTTCTTAAACCGAATTATACACTATCTTCGAGTATAAACTTGAAAGAGGACGTCAATTCCTACAAAATGGGCAAGAGAATGAATTTTTCTAATGCACTTTTTGCATGAAATATAATTAAATTTTTAAGGGCATCGAAAATCAATGAGAAAAATGAATGCGTCTTAAGTATTCATTTTTGAAGAGTATGGTTTTTTCATGCGACCGGAAAGACGTTAATTTGAAAGTCGGCATCCTGAGGTAATGGAATTATTATAGGATCATGCTGCAGGCTGACTACTTTTACAACCTTAATTAATCTTTTTGAGACGAAAACGCATTTCAAATTTCGGCAGACATTTCATGAGTTAGCCCTCTACCGTACCTTACTTTGCGCGTGCGCTGTTACAGTTATACAATATATACAGTTAGTGACGTAGCACAAGAAAAGTCAGAAGATTTGCATTTAAAGTTCTTTCAACATCCCCCCCCCATCCAAGAAAATTACCCTGCATTAAATAAACGGCCGTTCTTCAAGGGAAAATGAGTGGCGTCTCCTCATGTCTAAGATAATCTAACATTAGCTTAAGTGGGCATAAACGCGTAGCTTTTGAAAACCGGACCTGCCTTTGAAAGGTATCCTTTTAAGAACTGCACCCTAACATCGAAACCAAAATATTCCGTCCGGTAATACATAAGAGCGCGTTGATATGCATCCATAAGTATCCATGTCAATTCATTCGAATTTGTGTTCATAAAAGTCCTCAAGGATCTTAGACGTGATAACTGTTGAACTTTCCAGAGTGTTATCGAAAACAACCACAATAACTATTTTCAGGGTCAAGCAGGTAATCTCCAGTGACGGTGGAGAAATGACTTATTTCATGGAAAACCATCATTTTATAAACCGACTTTATGACGTATCGTCTTCTGATGTCTGCATATACCGGGCGGTAAGAAAGAGGAGTATAATAAGCCTGCAGGAATACGAAAAAAACAACGAAAAATACAAAGTACTAGTACTTTGTGGATTGCCAACGTTGTGTGCAATAGGCTGTAAGCCGAGAGGACAAAGAATTTGCCAATTTACCTGTATTGGACAGTTCTACACAATTATTATGCAAATATTTCGCCTTCTCATTAATGAAAAACGTCTTCTTGTGTTACACTAACTTCGTTTGATTACTACAGAAAGCTTTTCTATAGGACTGACATCTGGACTGTTGGCAGGGATGAAAATGCTTTGCTAACCGCGGGCGGAGAGGCTGACTGTGGTCTAAAAATTATATTATAGCCGTAAACTGAATCACAATCTTGCATTCTTTTGAGCGGTTAACGGTAGCATTATCCCACAACCCCACGGCACACATTCACCCCGAGTCGCTTAAACTACTCATTTGCGAAAGTGAGAAAATTCGCCCAAAGCAACCTGGATTCGCCAGTCCCAATTATACTGTCTTTCCTCGTTTTGCCCTTTTAGGGAGACGAAGATCTTTTAGTCATAAAGCTTGATTGACTTCCTAGATGGAAAATAGCACTGACTATCTCGTCTGTTGTGTGACATACGCCGGTCACGGAATTTAAAGAATCACATACCTCCTTCTTTTAACCCTGATGAGTTTTATTTCAGAACTCGAGTGCTCAGAACCGACTACGTAATACTGCCTTTTGTTGATTTTCCTAATAAGATTTTAACACCCTTGTACGTTCATAAAGTTAAAGCAAGCAATCACACTGCAATTGGAACGCACACGGTATTTAGCAGACGGGACTACTTCAAAGGCAGTTCCCCTTTACTTTGTTTGCAAAGGTGCTAAAATTAGAAAAAAAACGAATAGGAAAACAGGAATCGTATTTAGCGCTTTTTCCGCGGTCGGCATGAAATACACTCCACTAGGTGGGGGAGACTCTGTCTTTTAACTTGCCGCATGTGTTCTGTCTGAAAAGTAGCAAGAATTTAAATTAATACCCACGAACCAGTCCAACACGGTCTTTGCCAAAAATGACATGCTGCAGAGGACAAAATATCGCCGTCCTTCTTGCAAGCAAATATTTTCGGGAGAGCTTGAGACCTTCAAGTACAGTGAGTTTAGCGGTTACTCGCTTTGAAATTGATTCCCACATTTCAACAAAAGTTAAATGAGGGCTCTTAAACACCGGTAGGGCAGTAAACAACAAAGCAGTATTGATGATAGTTCGACCGTTGCATCCGACGATGTCCACCGTGTGCACCACAGCAAGGTAAAGCAGGCACGGTGACTTATACGCCAATTGGTGTATAGTGAGAGTAGACGTTCGCAGCATTTACTGCCCTCTCTCCGCCTCCCCACCTGGATCCGATTTGGAGACAGAGTCAAGAGAGCGGGAGGCGGGGAGGGCGCAGATGGTTGGTGCGGCCGGACCCGCGCCTAGGCGCACCACCACGGCCTCCGGTTCACAACAAACACTTAACCAGGACTTTAACCAACAACAGCAACCCAACAGGGGTAAGAAGAACGAGGATGGCTGGGCAGCCATGCCCACGACCTGTATACCCAGCCGGAGAGCAAGCGCATCTACCGGCAGGGAACCAGGTGTCAGGGAACTGCCAGCGCATACTCAGCACTTGCAAGACCCCGGGTACGCACATGTTCCTGACGCTACACCATCGCTCAGTGGCTGGAAATATAACAAGATTGTACTGGATTTGGATGGCCACTTGGCACAGTGATGTCCACTGATAGGCATTTTCATACTTGGCTGCTCGAATACTACTGTGTGGGAGTTATATTCAGCCAATGTAGTGGGCGAGTGTGTGTGTGTGTTTGGCATTACGGTGTTCAACTGAATGGGTCGAATACGACGAAGCACGGCCAGTACTGAAGAACAGCAAAACGAGCTGTCCTTGCCGACAAAAGAGCATTCCCGAATCTACGCTAAACTCAAGAGGGGAAAGAGGATGACAGCTTGGATTACGCCTGTCCTGGCGACTTTAAAACTGCCTGCTATTTTGTCATTATGTGTGTCCAAGAAACAAACTGTAAACGACATGGAGCAAATAGGCTGGCGAATGTCCAATCACGTACGTCCAACCTAGAAGGTTCTGAGGGACAAGAGGAGTTCATTTAGGATGTATGTATGATGAGATACTGGGAGTGGATTTTGCCTCTGTAGGTGCCTACTCTCACGGCCGTCAGCGCCACCACTTATTCATACTGCTTTCGGCCCACCTAACGCGCGTGACGCAGTCTCTGGCTTCCGACGCCGTGGCTCCGACGGATATTTATCTCCTCATAGATTGGCCCCAACCGAAGGAAGTCCGGACGCATACACTTCGGCCGACACTCGCGCAGGGAGAACGCTGACTACAACTGGTTGTGTTTCTGTGTGTACACTCCCCGCTGTCGAGTATCGTACTTCGACACCTCTGTAGAATGACGGTAAAATGGACTGAGAAGACGCAAGAGGTCAGGGATCATTGCGAACTTTCTGGGAAAAGTAGTCAGATAGCCAGTAGTGCCGACAGTTCATTCAAGCTACCTTGGAAAGCGCTTCGGAAGGAAACAGAAAGATCAGGTAAGGGTATCCCGTTTCGAAGTGTGAACGTGTTATGGACAACGGAACCAAGGTGTATCACATAAGTGGAGCACATGAAGACTTCCTAACTATAATTGGTGGCCGACGCCCAAGTTCGACAGTCGATTCCGACGATGTCCACCGTGTGCTACACAGCAGGGTGCAGCAGGCACGGTGGCTTGCACGTGGAGAAGTTTATTGTGGATGTAGACTTGCGCAGCATCTACCGCACTCTCTCTACCCCAATCACCACCTTGACCCAGTGTCAAAATAGAGGCAAGGAAACCAAAGGCAGGGGAGGATGCCGTTTGCTAGCACGGCCAGACCCGCATATAGGCGTGCTTCCACACCCGCTGGTCCACAACATACACTTGACCAGGACTTTAACCAACAACAGCACCCCAACAGGGGTACGAAGGACGAGGATGGCTGGGCAGTCATGCCCACCACCTGTATATCCAGCCGGAACGCAAGCGCATCTACCGCCAGAGAACCAGAAACCGGAGAACTGCCAGCGCACACTGGGCTGCGAGGGCCATGGTTTGCTGATATTGGCACAGCAGGCGCTGACAAACCTTGGGCAGAACAGTAATAGACAAATGTAGAATATCGGTTTTTATGTGTGTAGGAGCATGCGGAATCCGAATTGGACAGGAGCAGATATGGCCGGACGGTGGGGCTAAGTAACTAGGATTTCAGTATCTGACCCAGCCCACGCAGTCCCCCTAAGACCGGTAGGGGAGGGAGGTAGCTGACTTGTACAATTGCATACATACATGGAATGTGCCCGCCCTATCTGCACTAAAATAAACTGCACTATTATAAATCAGTCATGCTAAAAGTAAAGGACGAACGACCACTCGGGCTGGGCGCTGGCTCCGTATATTCCTGTTTGACTGAACCCTTCGGGTGTGGCCATGAACCTTTGCTCAACCACATTTTTTCGTCGCCAACCACAAGCTCTACTTATCAGTTTGGAAATTGCTATGGAAGCGAGAACTCTGTCGTCTGAAGTTTGTGCAGGGTGACGTATGTACGTACATTCTCTCCATGAGTGATTTCACCAGGGATTTTACTAAGCAAAGTATTTGGCTCTCTTCCCCTGTAATGCAAGCAATAGGACTGAATATACAATGATCGGTCTAATTAGGTCGATTCACTAAACTTCTGGTTTAAGCACCCACGCACGTAGAAAGCTGTGGCCCTTAGGGTTTGCACACACATTTATCCGCCTCATTTAATTAGAAAGTGTTTCAGGTTCGCATCGTTGTCGGTGTGCAAAGTTAGTTCTCAACTGTATGTTTTTATCGGATATGGGACTAAATCAAGCCGTACAATAAAGAGTATCACGATGAACTGATCGCAACGCGAGAATTTCAAGTCAATATTCCCACACATTAAGAGTGATTGGCAGAATCCTAAGGACGGTCTTTGTAGCAAGGCCCAGAATATTTGAATGACCATTCTGCTGTGAAAAACATCAGAACAATAAATCCGTCGAACGTCAGTCAAGTGTGGCGTCTGCTTGATCGCGTATTGCTCACTGAGCGGGCGGCTCTTTACTCATCTTAAACACGGATCTATGCTCAACCCAATTTAATAATACTGTTTAGTTATTTTACAAAATTTGCACAATCATTTTGGGGGAAAAGAGATACACCTTATATATGTTATGGACGTCAACACTAAGGTCTCATTTTTAAATTTGCCTTTTTTGCAGAGGTGAAAAGCTGAATTTTATACAATGCGAAAATCGTGCCTGGCAATAAAATTGATTTTTCAAAACTGTCGTCGGTATGCACCTGTGTTAGACGCATTTCTAAAAGCCACAATCCAGAAATTTGGTCTACAAAATTGATTTATAAAGATCTCAGCTCATATTTTGATATTTTACCATAAAAACGGTCTCTCGGAAATTTTAAAGCTCGTACTGTTGAATGCACGAGAAGGACCGCCTGCGAATTCTCTTATGGCATTATTTGCAGTAACCGTATATCACTCGGAATGCTGCCTTAATTTGGCAGACTTGAAGATGGCCACCTCAGCACTCAAACTAAGGCGTGTGACCTTGAATTGTAGTTTAAAACTGGATTTGATAATTATCAACCGTTGGAATTTTTCCGGGAAACTGGGACATTAAGTAACGGCATATCGATATTTCACAAGAACAGCGATCCTCTTTTATCTACGCATTTAGTTTGTGCGCGACTCAAAGTAGATCCCTCATGCAGGTGTGTGTTTCAATTTACTCGGTCACAGATGCGCTCAAAGATGTCAGGGCGAAGGTGTACCGCACGTCCCCCAACACCTGATTCCCTTCCAGCCGGGCATTTTGTTACAAACCGGCCTCACTTTTGATCTTCAAGGAGCGACCATCTTGTGCCGATGCGTCTCAACAGCAGACAGACTCACACGTTAGGTGCGGTATCCAGATGAAAAATTCATCAACAGGCATTAAGACCTTGCCATGGCCTATAAAGTCCTGCGGTACTACGTACATAAGGGTTAGAGCAAACCGTCCTAACGAACTTACAAAATCCGAGCAGACGGTCCCCCGACGAACTCACTCACTAGGGAGGAGGGGCACATGTATAAGCGGCTTCTACTGAAGTGACGCGTAACACCAGCAGCCACGGAGCTCCACAAACATGTCCTAGGACGCTTAGACCGACTAGTACTCGTAGTATTGGAGTTGTAGTAGTAGATATAGTAGTAGTAGTAGTAGTAGTAGTAGTAGTAGTAGTAGTAGTAGTAGTAGTAGTAGTAGTAGTAGTAGTAGTAGTAGTAGTAGTAGTAGTAGTAGTAGTAGTAGTAGTAGTAGTAGTAGTAGTAGTAGTAGTAGTAGTAGTAGTAGTAGTAGGTTATAGGTGTAAAAGTCGTAAGACAGGGACGCATGTCTCATCAGCCATCGCGAGCAAAGTCATCTTCCGTGATCTTCCCAATGTCTGAGGACTGCAATATATATGCGGCTGAGGGGCATGGCATGCCAATGTTGGCGCCATTATGCAGTTGTGGCCAACTAGTTCGGCCAGTAATTTAAAGTTTTGGTCGATTTTTCTCATTAAGCAGGCAATTCATACTGTTTCATATCTTCTGGAATAACGGTTATGTTGTGATTTTATGAATTGAGTATTCTTGGGATATATTCGTTACTTCTAGAGCTCAGAGGACCGTTCTCGCTGGTTAGCATATTCATTTTCAGTATGTCCCAGTCATACGAGATTTCGGATGAGAAGTTGAAATTGCTTCTACATATTTTTCAGTAATTATTTGAACGAAGCGTTCTTGCCTTCACTTGGAAGATGGCAAATGTCTACCCAATTCACAAGGGTATGGGTACGGGATAAATACTTAGACCTCTTGGCAGGTGAGATTTACATGAACCTCTTGCAAAGTTGTGAAAAATAGGGCGAAAAAGCTATCAAGAATTCATCAAAGAAAAGACCATTCTCGATAATATTCAACATGGTCTTCGACGAAGCCACTCTCGTCTTACCAGTATGATCTATTCAGTCTAGTAATTATCCGGGGCTTAAGAAGAAGACACAAGATTCGGAGTCGTTTGTCTCGACGTCAAGAAGGACCTCGATATTATGTCACACCTCTGACTACTCAGCAAGGTCCGGGGGGTCCGGGATTAGAGGAACCTACTGAACTGTCTAGAGGGCTTCTTTACCGGCTGGTTGAGATTCATGTGCACTAGCAGTGTGAAGCCAAGGTCCATGTCACTTGATAGCAGAGTATCTCAGCGTCCTGTACTCCGGCCATTTCCTCTTTCAATCGATGTCAATGACTCCGCGACAGGACTGGACTGCCAGGCAGTCACGTTTGCAAATGACATCAAGCGACTTAAAGCAGCAACAACGAACGGACTCTAGAAGGACTTAATCGCGTATGCGAATAGTCTGATAAATGGTTACTCAAGTCTAACTTTAAGTAGTATGTTTGTCTGCGGCTGCAAATGAAGGTGGTAAGCGCAAACGGTGATCTCGTCAATATTTCCTTGGCGGAATACCCGTGACGAATGCATTCTAACGAAATAACATCCATAATCATCATCTTTTCTCTCTAAAGCACTCTTCTCTATGCGCTCGGGATGCCGAAGAATCGACCTATGTCCGCTTTCTCATTCCGGCGTGGCGCTTCTGATAAAGAAAGACCACAAGTTTCTGGAAAGTGTTCAAGGGGGACAACCGAAACCGCGAAGGACCTCAAAATCTTATTTTTTAAATGCGGACTTGATGCGATTAATCATTTCTCCTTTTGGATGGACAGATCCGAAGACATCTCCTTCAGTCCTACTGGGCTGCGAGAAGTCACGACTGTGCCTCGCACTTCGATGAGTTGTTCGCGCTAACTCCAGCGGCCTACCTGAGTGGGAACTCTATTTAACTTCGAAGAACCGGATGTTCCTCGGTGCTCGTTTTCGCCGAAAGGTCATAACAATGTACAATCTGATGCCAGGTTGAAGGAGAGATCTCCACACCCCAGAAACCAAAACGGGACCTAAATCACGATGGGCGCCGAGTAAAACGCAGGTGGTATGGCAGATTTGCGCAGCTAAACCTGAACAAAACGTTGTAGAGTTGCGATATGGGGCAATACTTTTTTCCTAGTATTTCGCAGTGTTCTGGCTAATAATCAGATTTCTTGTGAGTTGCGATATGGGGCAATACTTTTTTCCTAGTATTTCGCAGTGTTCTGGCTAATAATCAGATTTCTTGTGAGGCGAGATCAGCCGACAAGCGAAAATGTGGTCGGACAAGGCAAAACGGGGGGCCCTTGTAGATGAAAGGGTATGAGGGAATCTATATACCAGCAATGACAGTACTAAGGGCAAGTGAAGTACATCAAAGTTCCCGACAGTCCTTTCTTGAAGTCACGGCAAAAAGTGCTTGGAAGAGAATAAAGGGCCCACCAAGTCAGTGTTAAGACAATAGTAGAGGCTTTACTTAGGAGTAGATGAACTAGTTGATAAACTAATACCGACTGACTGGACATTCTTAAGGAAGATATTATAAGAAACAAAGAAGACAGAGGGTTTAATGCTGTCGAAAGCAGGAGTCGGATTGCCAAGGAAAAGGTACGAAATTTATAAGGACGGTTTACAGGAGCAAAAGTTGCAATTTAATAGATGTTTGGAGATAGAACCCAACTTTCAGCCAGCTGCTGCATACGAATTTGGACTTTTCAGCAGGAATGGAATAATTTAGTGTGCCTACTATGAACGTTTTCGATAGAAATAACTTTGAGAAATTCTCTTTCGTAGAACGTCTTTATGTCACATTTTTGAAGCGTGGGCAGTACATGGAAACGTCCCAGAAATGAAACCACAAACCTGACGGTCCAAATTCTGTGGTAAAGAACTGCATAGAAAAGTATCTATCTTATTCAAAAATACGTGTGTATTAAAAGTTGTGAGAAGTTCATTGATTTTTATTTTAAATTCCACTAGGTTTGGTGGTTTCCTAATAGGGTTTTGAGAGGACATTCCATGTGGTTGCATATCTTATCTTATCGTAGTGACTTACTGAAGCTGAGATATTCTACAGGTGGCTTCATTATTTCTGGCTTTTTGGGACGGCTGTGACCTTTTAGGATACCCATTTTTAATATACCTTTGTCCCATGTAACTTGCAATAAGTAACCGCGACCATTTTGGAGTCACCTGATCCAGAGGTGCTTAAAACGGCATTTATTGTACGCCTATACCTGTATACCCTGGAGTCCGTCGTGGTTAAAAGGATCTGGTAAAATGACTCTTAATGCCTGTATATTTGGCCATCCGATAAGATTATGTCAAAGGAAAATGCACTGTAGTCAGAAAGAGATAAAAGGAACATTTTATAGGGTTGTGTATTTATTTACCGTACTGACAAAACAGGTATTAGCTAAAAGCCCAGACGCGCGTGTTTCGCCGATCTTGTGTCACTGCCTGACGCAGCTGCGAGGGGCTCGACTCATCAGTGGGTCTCCCAGCCTCCCCTGTGCGTTTTCTCCTATATGAACTTGCCTTCTTTAACTTCCGAGGAAATTGATGCTTTCAGCTAATACCTGTGTTGGCAGTACGGTAAATGATAGCACAATAGTATACTATGAAATGACCGCGTAATATTCGCAAACCGCCAACAAGCAGCCAGTAGTATAGAATCGTGCAATTATTTACTATACTAACGACACAGATAGTAGCTAAAAGCATTAATATTCTTGGAAATACAACAAGGCAAGGTGAAACTGGAGTTCGTATACTAGAAAACGTACGGGGAAGGCTGGCGGACCCACTGATGAGTCGAACCCCTCGCGGCTGCGTCAGGCAGCGGCAGAAGATCAACGAAACACGCGTGCCTGGGCTTTTAGCTAATACCTGTGTTCTCTGTACGGTAAATAATTACACGATTGCATACTCCTGGCTGCCTGTTGGCGGTTTATGAATATTATGTGGTTGTTCCGCAGTAGCTGATGTATTTCGGCTCAAATAGTCATATAGAGATTCGGACCGTGCCAGAAAATGTATGTTCCAAGTTCGTGCGATACTTTCCTCGGAAGTCATACAAGGCAGTTTTATAAGGTTTTATCTTTAGTACATTTAAGGTGAGATTTTTCCATGGGAATCGGCGTAAGCAAGTGGCTTTTGGGGATGTTTGCTTAATGTGGGGCAACAAACATGTGTATTGTAAAGCTTACATTTAAGTATTTTATTGAAGGTGCTCCTTTTATTTTGCGATCACTGAAAACTATGGGAGGGGGGTGACACCTCTTCTTTTCAGCTGGCGTTTAGCCAACTCCTGTGGACTGCTTGGCCATTCCTCGCTCTGACTTGCAGTAAACAATCCACACGACAGAACCAGCGGCTAGATTGTCAATAAACTAATGTTTATCATGGAATTCAAAAAGGGAAAAAGGGTCCGCGGGCCTTTGACAACTTTGAAATAAAATACCAACTCGAATTGCTCTAATTGGCTTGTTCTTCTATATTTTGCGATGGCGGAATATAATACCCGTTTTCAGTCGAGCCCGGTTCACTTTCCGACACGATCACTACTCAAAACAACGGAAAACACAACATTCGCAACATACTACTAAACACTAAAACAAACGCAGGTGCATGTTTGATGTCTCACGGCTGCTATGTATAACTTTGCCGAATGTATTAACTGGCGGACATTATTAATGCGCACCAGTACTGGTCTTTAGTGTTAGAGTCTAAACTATAAATATAGTACTTAATTAAGAAACTGTTTAATTTGTGTGATGGGTAAGTGAAACTCTACTGGATATGCAGGGAAAAATAAAATGTAATAAACCCTGCTAATTCCTTCTAACAGTATTTGCGGCAAAATGCTACCGGCATTACTTGGTATGTATGAAAACACTAGGTCACTAAAACCAAAACGATGTCGGTGCCCAGATTCTGCGTGATATATGTCCCGTAAAACGGAGTCAGCACCGATAATGGGCCTCATTCAGGCGTTCCAAATTATATGCTCGATTATCTTTTGTTATGCTTAACCTATAGGGCACTTGAAATAAGAAATTATGGTCTCGTTGCTGCCTAACTCTAAACCAACCCCTGACTTCAAACTTAGACGTAACCCTAACCTTACACATTGTGCGTTCGTTGTAGTAAAATTCGACTTCAATCCCGACTAAAGAATGTAAGGTTCGTTGCCGACGTTCATGTCACCTATAGTGACTTTCATAATGACTAGCTGTTCTATTGTCTGGGTTCACGAACAACATATTAAGCCACGATTTTATGACACTAGTCGATATTTGAAAAACC
Organism: Spirometra erinaceieuropaei; assembly: GCA_902702965.1. Classification (NCBI taxonomy): domain Eukaryota; kingdom Metazoa; phylum Platyhelminthes; class Cestoda; order Diphyllobothriidea; family Diphyllobothriidae; genus Spirometra; species Spirometra erinaceieuropaei. Next base: position 2,031,116 of record CACRXP010000031.1, on the reverse strand, counting down.
TTTATATGAGCGCTAAATAAGAAACGTCAATTTCGTCCGACATTGTAGACTTTAGTATTACTAGTAAAGCGCGTAATCGCACACCAATACTCGAAGCTAGCTCCCTCTTTTGATCTGCATTGTATATTTTAAACAATTAAGATATGTGGGCATGTGAAACCAGCAGTATGTGTGTCAGCCTAGACCTTCCAGTTCTCTTTTATCATGTTCGCGCATAAAATACTTTCTTAAGTTGATAGAACTCTCTGGACGCCTAATAACAAAACGTTTACTCAGAAGAAGAAAATGCGATCGTCGGGACAACATGTTTATTGATTTGACGTTTCGGATTCCCCCTTCAAACTCATCCTCATTGACAGTCGGAGATAAGGAGAACGAAGAGGCAAGGAGAACAGTATTTGTAGGTCGCGGTTGCCACGTAACCACATGCCTACTTTAATTAGCAGTCCTCTCATTCATCGCCGGGAGTCATGCTTAACGCGAGGATTATTAAGTATTCCGCATCGAGTCCGTAATTGCCATAATTTCATCAGTGTTATCGATTCATAGCACGGTAAATATTCGGACGGTTTGTTGCTCAAGGCCCGCCCACTTGGAAAACAACTCCGCTTAAACAAAGCCTCAGCACAAAATATAGAGACTGGAGTTCGTTTTGCCTGTTAATTGGCTGCAGAATGGGGGACCATGACTTAAGCAGCTCGTGGCGTAAATGGTTGGCCTCTCTTGCGGGAACTTCGGCCTCATCAAACCTATAAGTCTCCCCGGATTCCGTTTAATGAGTCGCGATCTAAGGACTAGAATCCCTTCTCCCCACTGCAATTGCGTGTTGGGACAATGGAGTTCGCAACAGTCTCTTAGTTCCTCCAACATTTGCTTTGCCCGAACCACACCAGACATTTTTCTCCTGATATGTTTCCTGAAACTCACCTCCTCACTTCTGTTACGGCCAAAGTCCAGACGCGCGGTTCAAATTTCAAAGACCAGCAATTTTTTCCATTTAAATTAAATATCTTAGTCCCTTGCATAGATTGTCAGCTGAATGTTCAGTGAAACTTTCCAGTTCTAATTACTAATCGTTTGCACTTACTCTTAAATTTGGAGTTTCATCAATAGGTGCAAATACACTGGCGTGAAGGGGCGTTCTACGATTGTTTAGCACAGAACCGGCCAACTTCAGAAGGTGGAACATTCACTGTAGGTTCGCTAGTCCTATGTGCCTTGCGTAACCAGCCCCGTAAAAACACTGACACGAGAAATCAGTGTAACGCTATTAGCATTGGGAAATTCCGTGCAGTATCATCGTTTGGTCGACGGGTTGCGAGAGGCTAGGACATGGCCCCAGCCAGTTTCTATGGCCTCCCAAAAGTGCAAAAAAAGGGTGTCCCCCTGCGGCCCGTCGTCTCACTCAAAAGTACTCTTATTTACGGGCTGACAAAATGGTTATTTTGGCGTCTCAAATTTCCGACGGCAAATTCAGACACTACAGTCAGCTTTTCAACACAATTATTGGGAAGAAGCTTAAAGGGACGAGTCTCATACGAAGCGACGTCATGGTATGCTTCGGTGTCACGTCCCTTTTTACTTTTATTCCACAAACCTGGCATCGAGACTATCGAAATACTCCTACGAGACAAAGGCGATAAAACTGAGGACCATTATTTATAGGATATATTTGCTGGGCCGCTACATGCCTATAACAGTTGGCAGCTTCCGACTGAATCACCGCTCGACTGTCCAGGTTTTTAAATATACCGTTGTCATGTAATTGCTATGCGCCTGTATGCCAATCAGGATTATCAGCTCCCACGCTCATCGCACGCCGCCGAGTGACTGACTACCGGATTTCGTCATCCGTTTGGACTCTTGGGTCATTTGGCTTGCTGACATTGATGCCAGAGAAAGTGGTTATCCGCACGTTCTCCTTGCGGCTAACTACTTCGCCTAGACTAAGTCTCAGCTTCAAATATGAAGTAGGGGTCGTTGCGCTTCTTGATTGAATGAGGACCGGAAAACCATTACTAGAGCAGTTTGCGGTTCTCGAGGTTGTCGTCTCTAGCAAGTACTTCTGCTCGTCAGACTTAAATGTGTAATTGGGTCCCGTCGAATGAGCCACGACTTGAGAGTTGGCGCCGTTCTTACTCACTGCTGTCGCATGCTCGGCCAACCGCGTCCGGAATAGTCTTCCAGTTTCTCCGCCATAGTTGCTTTACTCACAACTGCAACAGATCCGGTAAACGACTCCAGGTGTTGCCAACCGCGGCAGTGGGTCTTTAGGCCTCATGATCTGGCACCTTGTGGTTGCTTCTTGATTCCGTGCAACTTCATATCCAAAGGGGTGTAGAAGGCGGCTGTTGGCTTTCGGGACATTCATCATGTACGGGACAGCTCGCCCAAATTTGGGGCCGGTTGGATTTTGTCTCTTGCTTCGTTTACGCAGGCACTGATTGACAAAATTGCGCGGGTAATCATTCGCTCTATGCACCTGCCGAAAGTGTTGAAATTCAGTAACCTCGCCTTCCATTTCACTGCAGTGTGTCTCAACGCGCCGGTGTAACGCCCTTATGCAACTGCGTTTGTGACTGATCGGGTGGTTGCTGCTGAAGTTCAGTATTTGCGTCGTATTTGTCGCTTTCCTGAGCGCTTTGGTTTTTACGCCATCGCAACCTTTGCGGCAGACGAGGACATCTAGGAAGGCCAACTGGTTGTTTTCCTCTTCCTCAAACGTATATTGGGTGTCCGGGAAGATGGCGTTGAGATGTTCTTACAATTCAAGCACCTGATATCGTTTGATGACGACGAAGGTACCATCCACATACCGAGCCCAGAATTTCGGTTTGTGGTGCTGGAAAACCAGCCACTCCAACCGTTGTAGGACTGCTTTGGCCATGAGTTCCGAAATCAGTGAACCTATTGGCGTGTTCTTTACCTGCTTGTATATTGTTCTGTCGAACGTAAAGTACGTCTTAAGACAGAGCTTTAGGAGTTGGAGGATTTGAGCGTGTCCAAGGCGATTCCCATCTCATCGTATTTGTCTCGTAGGAATAGTTCAATGGCTTCGACTGCCAGCTCCTGCGGAATAGCAGTAAAAAGGACGTGACATCAAAGATACCATGACATAGCTTGGCAGTAGGCTTACCCCTTTATGTTTCCCTAAGAATTGCTTTGACGAAATGACTGTAGTATCTGAATCTGCGGTCGGAAATTTGAGGCGCAGAAACAGCCATTTTGCCAGCCCGTAAATTGGAGTACCTTTGAGTGAGACGATGGGCCGGAGGAGAACGCCCTCTTTGTGTACTTTCGAAAGACCATAGAAGCGGACGAAGGCCGTGTCCTGGGCTCCCACCATGCGTCGGTCAACCGGCAATACTGCACCTGAATTTTCCAGTGCCAACAGAGTCGCACTGATTTCTGTTGTCAGTGTATTTACGGGACTGGTTGGGCTAGGAGTATAGGAATGGCGGTCACCCCGGTAAACTTTTAGCCTTCTGAAGGTAGTCTGTCCTGTCCAAAACAACCGTGGAACGCATCTCGTCTGCAGACACGATAACGATGTCTTTGTCGTCCTTGACTCCTCGTAGTGTAGCCATTTTGACATTGAACAGCACTTCGCGCGGCCTGTGAGCCATAAGGAGTGACGACACTTGGTGTCGTATAAGGTTCTTCGTGTCATCGGTTGCTTCCGTCTGACTGAGAGTTTATTACACCGCTTCAATCACATTGACAGGTTGAGCGCCAGGTCTGTTGAATGAAGCCTTATGATTTAACACCTGCATTTGATCCTTCGTCAGCTCCTTTGATGACAGGCTGTGCACCAGTTTGTCTGATTTGGGAGCTTTCTGAATCTGCTTTCTAATGCTGCGTCATGTATCGCTTTATGTTCGCGGACACCTTCAGACGACCTCTTCAGTAGCAGATTTGTACCCAAATCTCTCACAAACTTATCTCGTTTGATCTTTTCTTGGTCACTCCTTGTTCCACGATCGTGTCACCTTCTCCGCCACTGAGAATCACCTTGAAAGCGCCCAAATCATCAAACTCCTGAAGTTCTGTCTTAAGACATACTTTAAGTTCGTCGGAGCAATCTACGAGCAGGTGAAGGGCAAACCAATAGGTTCGCTGATTTCGGGACGCATAGCCGAAGCGGTCCTACAACGGTTGCAGTCGCTGGTTTTCCAACACCACATGCCGATGTTCTGGACCCGGTATGTGAATGATAGCTTCGTCGTAATCGAACGGGATCGGGTACAAACATTTAAATAACGTTTCGACGCCGTCTGCACGGACATTCAATTTACGATGAAGGAGGAAGAAAACGACCAGCTAGCCTTTCTGGGTGTCCTAGTTTGCACAAAGATAGCGGTGACTTAAAACGAGAGTATTCAGGAAAGTGACGAACGCGACAGAACTACTGAATTTCAACAGTACACACCCGATCGGTCACAAACGCATTTGCGTAAGAGCGTTATGTCGGCGCATTAAGACGCATTGCAGCGAAATGAAAAACGAGTTTCCTGAATTACAATACCTCCGATGGGTGCGTAGGGCGAATGGCTACCCGCGCAACTTCGGCAGCAGCTGCATGTGTAAGAACGACTAGGGACAAACTTTAACCGGGCCCAAATCTTGGCAAGCGCTCCCATGCGTGAAGAACGTCTCGGAAGCCATCAGCCAAGTCCTCACACCAAGGCATTTTACTTATTTTAAAAAACAATGAAGCATGGGTAGGAAGGAAAATGAACAATGTTTTAATCAATTATAAGTAAAATATATTGGGTAAGTCCAAAAACGTTTTTGATTATGTGAATAATACAAAACGAAACCAGGACTGCATTCCTAGCCTAAAGTATTACCAGAGAAATAAGTTGTCTAATGATTCATACAAAACCAACCTCCTGTCCGATTTCTTCACATTTGTGTATACTGAGCAGCCGCCTTTCGATAAAGGAGATTACCCTTCAGTTGCCACGTCTAACAATGCAATTAGCACGGTGGCCTTCACAATGTATACAGTAAAGAGAACTTTCGGACAGCCACAGCCCACCCATTCGCCTGATCCAGACGGCTTATTCGCAAAAGTTCTGAATGACCTCTCAAGTTAGTTGGCCTCTCCGCTCTCTAATATATTTAAAGAGTTCATATAGTCTGGGGTCCTGCCTACTGACTAGAGGCAAGTCAACATAATCACATGTATAAGGGAGGTGTGAGAACCTCACCCAATAGTTTCAGACCAGTGGATCGCACAAGCGTACGTTCAGTGAGATTCCGTTCAGTTTATTGAGGGAAATAGACATAAGCCTTTGAGTACCCTATTTGCAACATAAAAAGGTTGGTGTACGGAGAAAGTTTCCGGGCTGAAATAATTAAAACGAGCCCATGATGGTAGGAAAAATGGGGCTAAGTCACAGGGGATGAGCTCGACCTCTCATCGCTCTTGGCCATTTCGGAATATGAATAGGTCGAGGTTCTTTTTAAAGCTTCGTATAAATGGTGACATCACATTATCCGCTGGAAGGGTATTCCGTGATTTGACGTTACAAATAATAGAAATAAACTGTCCTATTTAGTACCCCTAATGGTACTGTCATAGTAAGTAAAAATGAATTTTGGAGTGAATTTCTGGATAAGAAGCAAACACTCTACAGTGTCCTTTTTGTGCTTATAAGATAAGCAGTCCAACATAAAAGACCGTCAGTGAACAGTGAAAAAATTGCCCTCGTTTTTTTCAAAGAAGAAAGAATGGATGTGATTTAATTAATTTTTTGAGAGAAAAAAATTGTTGTTCATGGGAATGTATATATGCGGTCTGACAGGGCCATCCCGCGGGTATGAATAGGGACATCAGAATGCGCCTTTTCAACATGTACGTTAGACCTCGTCTGGAATACTGTTCGTTTTTATTTAGCCTCATGCGTGCTACTGAGCGGAAGAAAATAGAATCCGTTCAACACTTTTTTACCAAGACAATTTTAGCTCCGGAACCCCGACATTTGTCTTACCGAGAACGTTGCCGGCTTACGGGCCTTGATCCTTTATGGTTTCGTAGATTACAAAAGGGACTATTTTTGCTATTTAAACTCTTATATAATCACACATTTAACCCACTCACTTCTTTAAGACATCATATCCACCCACGACGTAACAGTCACCGTGAGGTCTTCTTATTTCTGCCTCTGGCACGTACTGTTAAATATCGTCGGTTCTATTCTGTAAATGCAATTGCTATTTGGAATAAACTACCCATGAGTGTGAAAACTACGCAAAATTATCCTTTATTTAAGAGAACTATTACTCGATTTTTGCATCCAGAAAAGTTTCCTCAAATTTTGGGTGCTGAATCCACTGATCGACTCTACCGTAGCGATGGCGTTTGTGGTCTCTGAACACTATGGCCGGTCTCACCAGCTGTTCCTCAAAGCCTCTACTTTGACTATCCCCAACTTCATGAAAGGAATTGACGTCCGCTAATCTCCGATACCGTGCAACCCCCTCTCCCCTTCTTGACGGTCGAAAATCTACCACCAGCAGTTTTTTTTCTCCTGAACCCTCCAAACCATAAAACAACCATCAACTATATTTTTATTCCTCAGGAGTTTTTTTTTCACTGCTGGTTGGATTTGTGTTTAATCGCTTCCCTTGACGATGCCTGTAAACTGGCATTTAATAAATTAAATTAAATCAAATATATGGGAATTCAAAACAGTTCTCGTCAAGGTACAATTCTTAAACCGGATGAAGCTCTTCGCTGCTGATGCTATTTTAACATTTTTGGTTGACGGCAGAGGCAACCGTCAAGGGAACGAGACAGAAGGGAGCCAACATGACTGCTCACAGAGAGCTTGGAGTCCAGGCAAGGAGGAGATATTTAAGGCTGCGTAGTCATCAAAGCACATGGAGATGCGATCATGATACTTCTTTGCTGAGTGAACAAGCTACTAGCGGCGAAGCGGCGGCCACTTACATCGTACAAGTCAACACGGCCCCACCACTTCCTTGAGTGTTTGATTAGGAAGGACATCGCGTTCTGCGGAGGAAATGATGTGCGGACTGAGAAAAAAGAAATCGAAATCTCCTATGAGAGATCATGGAAAGCGAAACGACGTGCGGAGAGAGAAATGTGAGCGGATGTGGGGATTCGGTCCCGGCTTTCAAAATTCTTGATAGTCCTATCTCAAAGTCGGGGAGAAATCCACACGGGAAGGATGAGAAAAATAAAAATTTAATGAAGTTATCATTCAGATAAAGGCACAGTTTTCTCTTAAAAACATGTAAATTATCTAACGATCTTATAACAACTGGAACGTTATCCCAAAGAAGAGTATTCCTGGAAGCAAATAAAAGGGCGCGCTTAGAGGTGAAGAAGGCGGAAGGAGGTGCAATCAAGTGAGAATCGCGAAGATCGTATGAGCAACTAGCAGACGCCGACTTCCAGTCTCCGAACCCATAGGAATTTTTGGTTAGTTAGCTGGCATCTAATTGTGTAGGACATATTTGAATAAGCCTTACGTAAGAGTTTTCAAGTAAAATATTTTACTTGCCAACACATGGCCCCGCCTTGTGGGTGTGGCCAAGCGTGGCTGGACGTGGCCATGGCCGCGCCATATTTTGAGAAATTTCAAGAGTCGTTTCAGCCGCTTAGACGAAATTTTCTGTGTTTTAATGTTGCGCATTTGCCTAAATATACGTTAATTCATCCAGAAAGTGCCTTGAGTCTTCACTTCTTGGGGAATTATAATTTGCCTGGACAAGCCGATTAGGACGCTTTCTTTAAGTGGGCCACTTGGACGCCATTTTTCTGCTGCTCGACCGGACGCTCGCGACAAGATGGTACGTTTTCCCACGTCGATTTCATGTCTATCGCGTCTTTATGGTCCTACTTAAGCAATTACTAATCTCTTTTATGCTATGCAAGTAGGTTTACTAACTTAATTACAATTTTAATCTCACAGTGAGCGTTTCAAGTGCATTTCAATTTTTTAACTTGTTTTATACCCATCAAATAAAGCAATCATGAAGCGCAAGTATTATGGCTTCCATCGGAGCACAATTTACAAGCGGATTGCGCGTGAGAAGAAGGCATATTATGCGCGGATGGCTGATCCCTCCGTTCCCTCTACGTCATCGGTCGTAGACCAGCCACCGGAAATAGAAATGCCCGAACTAGTCCCAGAAGTTTGTACTGGTAGTCATCTTACTGTGTTACTCAATGGCAAATTTAGAGCCAGTAGACATAAGCGAGGACGCGGTCGCAGGCAAATGCTTTCTGGCGGATTTACGGGAATTCTGCTTGGAGGCCCAAACGCCACTATCCACAACAAAGAAGTTGCTTCCGATGCCGCGGCCCTACCACCCAGAAGTGCCTAAAGACCCAAGGACGCTATTGCAAACGCCTCGGACCTGCATTATCAAGCCCCTGAACAAAGGCAACTATGTTCATTTACGTCTTGAACGTGGTCTGCTGGATCAACTGCACAGTCTGCCCGAAACAAGCGTTCCTGAAATGCGCATCCAACTGCATATCGACGGAATGAAGATGTTCAAGGGGTCTAGTCGAGGCCTGTGGCCGATTCTTGCCCGTGTTTGCCATCCAGTTGTTGGTCAGCCCTTCATTGTTGGAGTGTTCTCCGGTCCCGGCAAACCCGATCCGTTGGATGACTTTCTGGGCGACTGTGTTGGCGAGCTGAAAGACCTCCTGGCCAGTGGTCTGCGCATTCCACATACGCAAAATAGCGTAAAGGTGATCTTAGACAATGTTATCTGCGACACCCCTGCCCGATGTTTGGTGCGGCAAGTCAAAGCTCACAATGGCTATTACGGGTGTGAAAGGTATGTTGTTTCGTACCTTTAACTAAAACCACCGCAGGTGTTCCCATATGGGCAAACGTATTGCAAACCGCATGACGTTTCCAGTATGCAGTGGGCGTCTGCGTGACGACAGGTCATTCAGGTTGCGAAGACAGGAACCGCACCACAAGGGCAGGTCTCCGTTCGAGGATCTGCCCATCGATATGGTGACCTCCTTCCCACTCGACTATATGCACCTGGTTTGCCTGGGCGTCATGCGGAAGTTACTGCATATTTGGCGTCTGGGCTCCAGCAGGCACTCTGACTCATTGAATGAGTCTATTAAGATGTGCAGCCAAAATTTGCCGGCCGAGTTTTCGCGTAAATGCAGAACACTCGATTGTCTAGAGTTTTGGAAGGCTGCCGAATACAGGCAATTCCTACTGTACATAGGCCCCGTCGTTTTGTCCTCCGCCTTAAGCGAAGCCCGGTACCAACACTTTTTACAGTTTTCCCTCGCAGTGCACATATTTTGCCATCCCATATTGCATATATCTTGCGGAGAATACGGCCGACTTCTGTTAAATCGCTTTGTTGTTAATTTCCCCACCTTGTATAGTCCCTCCGATATTATTTACAATGTCTATTGTCTGCTTCACCTGTATGACGATGTGTCTCGGTTTGGAGTGTTGGATAATTTCTCGGCATTTCCTTTCGAGTCCTTTTTACAAAGTGTCCGCAGCAGTATAAAAGGGCCTACTAACGTAGCCGCGCAGGTTTTCAAGCGCTTTTCTGAAAGACGCTTGCCTGAGTTACCGACATGCCCAATGCTGTTAGACGACGACGAGGGAATAGCACGGGCATTTAAACTGCCTCGCGGATCCACCGCAATTTTCCATAGAGACTTTGTTTTGTCAAATAAACAGCCCGATAATGTGGTACTTATCGGAAATAGACCGTGCCTGCTGACATCAGTGTCGGATACCGGCATAACTTACCGCCCTTTCCTTGACTGTGAGGACCTTTTTACAACATCCCTTCCCTCATCCTCCTTGTATATGTTTAAAGCCTCCCGTTTGTCAGACATTCCTTCAACTGCTGCCCTCTCAAATATCATTTGTAAATATGTTCCCTTTGATATTGACGGTCGTTTTTTCTGATTCCGTTACTGCACACTGTGCGTGCGCGGTGACTCTTGTTTACATTGTTCATTTGATATAAATTTCCCTGTAGATGTATTCGGTTGTCGAATTCATAAATGACAAGACTGTGGTCGTGGTGACTGCAGCCTGGTTTTACGACGTTGGCAGCGTTATGTGGCCTAAGAACCACAAAGAGCGGGCCGTCCTGCTGAATAATAACAGGCGGCCACCAGACGGCACCAAGGTGTACGCTGTTCGGCTACTAAAAAGTAACCTGGCACTGCTGAAGGCCAGGCAGCTGGTCCGGAAAGCAGAGCTGTCGGACAACCTTTCTAGCTCTGAGCCGGGCGAATTAGGCAGGGGGATGAGGAGAAAGTACATGTCCCATACTGTTAATATTTCTTTTCAGGTATGTCCGCAGGCAGACGTCGGATTCAGACGATGATGACGAACCACTTTATCGTCCGAGACAGCTACTTGGTTGGCCAACACCACCACGAATATTACAGTAAGCATAATTATCGTTAATTATTCGTACGCCAAGAATGGACGGACAGATGCCCCACCTCTTCTCTCAGTCGAGTCACCCTACGCCATCGACTTCATATCGGTAACTGCCTGTTATTAATTATTACCGAAGGCTGTCTAGGGAAATGCCGGCACCTGCGCCAGTGCCTGCTACCGAACCTGCATGTAGCCATCAGGCGCAGAGTGACACGAATGACGTAAACTTTCGGTTAGCGTCCCTCGAGTAAGACTGTTGACAATCTCATTGACAATCTATTAGAAACAAAGTCGATTTCCTGGCCGAGCAAATGGTCGCCCTCAACAACAGTGTGCGGCAACTGCAGGCAACAATGACTGATGCTGTCAGTGCATTAGAGAGGGGTGCCACTGCTGCCGACGTCGGGCCCTCTCGTCTGCATTTGCCACTGTGCACAGCCGAAGCCTACGAAGACTTCGTTCGTCGGCTAACTACTGAGGCGGAATTGGCAGACAAGGCGGTATGTGTATATTTGTTTGACTGTTCTCAGATCAGACAGCTGGCCGTGGTGGGAGGGCGGAGTGAAAAAGACTTTGTCAGAAATCTTCTGACTGCTCTCATTGGTCCGTCGCTTTGTTACACCTTCTGCTGGAGGGGCGGATCCAAGGAGAAGCGGTCGTTCCTTGCCTGCCCGTTATTTAGCATCGTCAACGGTAGGTCTACTTTTTGCTTATTGGCACATACAGATGCCATCGGCCAAAACCCCCGTTTTAGCAACTGCAACAGGGAGGTACTTCGACTTACGGCCATGAATTGGTTCCATGGGTCGAAGGACCGTTTTGGAGGGCGATCGAGACGCAGGCGCAATATTCACACAGTACGACATTTTGCTTTGAATTACTGCCTAAATGTGTTCAGTTTCAAGGAGTCCCCACTGATGACCTCGCATGCCCACAACTCTCCCCTCCGAAGCACACGTAAGTTAACTGAAAAAGACTGCTATTAACACACTTTATGTTATTTCCCTCTTTTCAGTAATTATAATGATAGTATGTATTTCGGAAGTATGTATACATACTAGTATGTATTAATTAACAGTGTACTTTGCAATAGTAATTATTATATTGTAATAACTATTGCAAAGTACATTGTTAATTAACTCGATTATGTCTGTTTGAGGTCTGACGTTCGCAGAAGTAGTAAATACGCCTACCTATCTCTTGAGTTCGAAAGTGGAGACACAGCTCATTTTACCCGGCCCTCGTTGACCGGTTTGGGGTCTGCGTCGGACCCGCATTTTACTGTGATCATTGTCGCGCCCGCCCTGGTTGACCGCGTAGATAATTAGCGTCGCTAATTACTTCGCGCCGTCGCTGCCTCTTGTCAAAGTGGTTCGTAAAACCGAATACGGGCAAATAAATTAATTTGGCAAAGGACATCCGGGCTTCTCTGCATCAGCCCTGAGGTAAATTAGGGTCATGTACATAGAACTATGTGCGTGAATTTCCAGTGCCTGGGGATGGCAGACGAATTCACTACTCGGGACGCCGGACCCGCGTCTGGCCTGCCCCGAAGGAAGCCTCCTTATGATACGCCACCTAGGAATTGCATTTCTCCTACTATTGACATTATTGATTAGTTCAATAACAAGAGCATTACCCATGTTTTACCACAGTTCTTTTTTTTACAGGAACCGCCGATAACCAGTGGAAGCCCTTTAATGTCCATTGGAGAACTGCATCCCCGCCTGTATTTTTCGTACCGATTTCTCATTTGTAAATACTCAATAAACCGTCCTTTCTAACCATTGTCTGTCCACTTTCCTATGTCGTGGGATAGAATGAACGCTAACTAGGTTGTCCGGTTGTGCACTTACGCGGGGTGTTTGCCGCTGATTTGCTTTAGCCGAAGCTGGGAGGGTTCAGTGATATGTAATTGTGCTGCGACAGCCGACCGTTTAGAATGAGTGCACTCGCGAGTAAAAAACGGAAGTCATTAAAGGACGGTGAACGAATGGAGAATGGGGAGATCCTATCGGTTGTCCGGTTGTGCACTTACGTGGGGTGTTGACCATTAATGGTCAATCAATTGATTTGCTTAAGCCGAGGCTAGGAGGATCCAGTGACACATGTAATCTTACAGCGACAGCCGCCAGTCTAGAATGAGTGCACTCGCGAGTAAAAACGGAGGCCATAAAAGGGTGGGGGACGAATGGTGAATGGGGGGCACCGCCACGCATTTTTTTCGGATGGTGTGGCCAGACCTGGCTGTGGTGTCGAAGGCCACACCTTAGCCACGCCAAATGGCCACGTTTGGCCGCGTCGTAGCCACGTCTTGCCGCGGCGGCAAGGCGTGGCCAGCCGCGGCTGGTGATGGCAGGGATGTCTCTAAACATTTTCAATTTTAGAAGAACTAGCCTTGTTTATCAAACCAAAGAATGGGCAGCAATGTTTAAGAATTAGAAGGAGAAAAACTTGATAAAGTCCAAATTTAATTTCATGAAGGTATAAATTATAAGAAATAAGGCCTCAAGTTTGGGCAGATTTGGCCGTAATTCTGTCCACGTGTGGCAAAAGATTTAGATTATTGGTGAAGCTTAGACTTAGTCCCTTAATGGTGACGCATTCAGTTATAAGTGTACCTTGAAGAACCATTAGTTAAGGTAGCTTTTCAGGTTCAAAGCACATATAGCGACATTTAGATGGGGAGAATTGTAGTAGCCATTTTGAGCTTCACGCTAACTGAGCGAGCAAATCAGCATGGATTTGTTTCAGGTAATGTTGGGTGGTGTGTTTGGAGATGTAATATACGCATTTGAGGTTATCTACACAAATAAAAGATTACGAGCGATTAACTGCCGAAAAAATGTCAGTAATGTAAGGCGAAACAAAGGAGGACCTATAAGGTACTTTGGAGGACACCACCAACAATGGGGCTCTCATTGAAAGATGAAGTCTCGTTGTAAAAATCAACGAACTCAAAGCGCTAGTTTTAGAACGAAACTCCGACGTAATTGTCATGACGGGAACCTGGCCTAATGCCGAAATCGTGATGCCACGATTTCGATAAGGGATTACTAGCTCTTTTGCAGATACGGTGGGGTAGTCGTAAATGTAGCTGAACGAACCCACACTGTTTCCCCTGAATATGAATCAGCCTGGATAAAGATAAAGAAGATTAACGCAGAACATAGATTTCCCGACGGTTTAAAGAACACCAAACCTTCCGAGTGCAGCTGATGAGTCGTCCCCCCACTTAGTCGAGGAAGTAGCCGGCAACCAAGATGTTCTTATAGCCGGGGATTTCGACGCATCTGCAATAGGTTGGAAAAGTATGGCAGTTGACAGTGTGTAAATTTCCTTCAGTCATAAGCTAATAGACCTCACACTGGAACTCACTCTGGCACAGTATGTAAAGGCACCAACAAGATTTAGAGAGGGCCAGAGAGCCAATTGTTCGGATTAAGTTCTTACGAATGACTTCGCTGGTATTGACTAGGTGTATTTCAGTGCACCTCTCAGAAAGAGTAACCATAATACGCTACTATGAGATTACTCGCTCAACTCTCATCGCTAGAAGAGCAGGACAATCTAATACAGTACGTGGCCTATCTCATTAAACCTGATAACGGAAAATGATACGAGAACTTCTAAGGCGAGCAAAAGCAGTGCAAATGACCGTTATATACAACAAAAGGCATGTTCTTATGTTTACGGTAGAAAAAAACAGTATTGTTTAGAAACATGAATGAAACGGTCAAAAGCGTCAAATTTTTTCTTGGCCTCTCCGTGCAAAAATGCAAAGTACACAGAGACCCGTCAACGGAGTGCAGTAGTAAAGCAATTCTTAAAGGGGTAACTTAGTAGGGAAAGGTTTCCTATTGATCGAAGACATATTCGTTGCTGACTTTCGTTGTTGACAGCAACTGTTTTGGAAAAAAAGAAGTTTGATGTTTGAATGAATCCTCACACGAGACCCAAACGATCTTCTTCGTGAAAAGGAGCCATAAACACTCTTTAAGTGGGAAAATACTTTCAGAAATTATCTTATTTTAAAGTTGTTAACAGACGGGTAATTCAGAATCTGTCTTTATGGACGATCGGGTGAAAACACTGAAAATCCTGCAGTATTCAGCACTATTGCAAAGCCGGTCGGACACTTAGCGTGATCCAAGACGAACGAAAAGTGTAAAATAATTTAACGGAAGGAAAGTTCTCTCTATAAACACAAAATGGTATGTTTACGATCGCGTCTGTCAGTTCTATTTAAATTGATCAGACACTGATCGTCCTGGGAACATGTATTCTTAGGAAATCTTTTGTCCCTTCGACGTACCCACCGGTGAAATCACGCAAAATCCCGTTTCTCTTGTTGAAGTCCATCTCACTCACCTCAACCGAGTCAACAAGACCACGAATCCCTGGAAAACTGTTTCGGAATCTTTACTCAGAATGTAAGCTGTTGACAAACCGCCATATATGGAATCACACTAATTCTTAGACCGCATTTAGATGCAAACTTCACTGAAGCACTATTATTAAACGTTTATTTGAACTTTCACATTTAATACGTTTTGTTATGAGAATACATTCTATACACCTAAAACTGAGGTTTACTTCACTATGGCCATTTCTGGTGTTTTTGGGATATTGCGATTTTCTAAAAAAAATCGGCATTTCTAAACAACGCAACTCTATCTTTAATATTTCTTTTATGTTTTTAGTTCTTTCAAAGTTGTACTTAATTAACATTGACGTTTGATTCATGAACTGATATCCGTTTGCGAGTTATTAGCAACCATTCCTAAATTTTGAGACCTTTCATGACTTAGGTCCCACACTGTATATGGAGGGCAGATTTTAACACGATAAAGAATAAACTGACGTCCGTGACTTGGGACTCTTGGCTCAAGAGAGATCCGGATGACGAGCGGAGATCGTTTATGACGATTTCATTCCATCTAATCCGGCGTTGTTGTCCACCTAAGCTACAGAAAACGACTACTCGACCTGTCTGGTTACCTAGGATCCCGAGTAGACAGTTACGGAAGAATAGCAAAAGATAGAAGATATTCAGGAAAGCCGGCTCTCCAGTGCATCTCGAAGAGTTTCGTCGTCAACGATGTGCAGTCAAAATGCACCCGTCAGGCAATGAAGGAATGTGAATCCAGAATTATCCGACAATCTGAACAAAAGGTCAAGATTTTGTTTCACTATATACTGTTGACTGAGAAACAGGGACCCGGTCGCAAAACTGATAGGTAATAATGGAGCAAAAATCGTCGGAAACAGTGAGAAAGCCGAACATTGGATGGCATTTTGCTTCGACTTTCGCTATGGAAGCGGAGTTTCCGAGTTGTATTGCTAACATTAATGTTGAGACCGTTAGTCCTGTACTTGAATCTACAATGTTACCGGCATCTGCCGTCAAAAGAGAGTTATAAAATTTCAAATAAACAAAGTCGTCTGGTCCGGAGAACATGACGGCCAAGTTCTTGAAACAATTGGCAAACCAACTCTCCAAACCACTAGCCACATCTTCCGTTCGTCATTCGAATTAGGAAGGCTGCCATCGGAATGGAGGACAGCAAATATCTTTCCGATATATAAGGGTGGGTCTCGCACTGATGCTAACAATTGCCGATCTGTTAGTCTCACCTGTATCTGCTGCAAAATAATGGAAGCCATAGTTAGGAAAGCAGCAATGAAGTTCCTGGAGCAGAACCCCTTACTCTCAGCCCTGCAGCATGGCTTCGGACAGAACCGGCAGTGCCTTACCAGTTTATTGCTCTTGCGCAATAGACGTAGATGTTAGGGTCCATGTCTTCTACACGAACTTCACAAAGGCGTTTGACAGCGTCCCACACAAACGACTAACTTACAAACTCTCTGAAATTGGGATAAGAGGAAGGCTGCTGGCATGAACAACAGTTTTTCTTACAAGCAGGTCACAAATCGTGTGAGTTGAGGCCTCAAGGTCAGCTCCCTCTATCGTTCTAAATGACTTCCCCCAGGGCTCCGTCTTAGGGCCGTTGGTATTCCTGGTTTACATTAAAGACTGCGTCGACAACCTGGGATGCAGCGCCATCATGTTTGCTGACGATGTTAAGCTGTGGAAAGCCACCAGATCTGACGCAGACGGGTACGCGCTTCAAGACAGTCTCAACCGCCTGAACAGTTGGTCAGCTCGTTGGCTCCATAATTTTAATGTGGACACAAGTGTGTGGTTCTGAGACTCCGCACCAAAAAGACCAGTAAGGAAGACGACTCCATTCAATGCGACCTAGGTGGGCAGCCCCTTTCAAATGTTGAGGGACAGAAGGACAGCGGAGTTCTAATGACTTTCTCGCTGAAACCTTCATCACAGTGTCAAAGGGCAGCCAAACGTCCGATAAGGGTGTTATTCGAGCGGAGGCGAGGATTTGTGCAGATCGATAAAACCTACGGAACAATCGTAAAGTATGCAGTCCAGTCCTGGCGACCGTGGTTAAAGAAACATTGTCAACAGCTGGAAAGAGTACAAGCGCTAGCTACGAAGATGGCCAAGAATCTCGATCATCTGCCTTACAAATTCAGGCTAGCCGAACTAAATCTGATTCCTGTCAACTACAGGCAACTGCGCGGCGATCTCATTCAAACCTACAGGATTGTCGGAGGCCGTGAGTGCGCCCTAGGCTTTGACGAATTCCTCGAATTGGTCGGGACTGGCCGTCTGCGTCGTCATCCCTTTAAACTGCAGAGGGAGATGGCCCATACAGACGTCCAAACGAACACCTTCTTGCTCAAGGTCATTGGGGCATGGAGCGGGCTCCCTGGTGCGCTGGCTTTTTTCCAAGCTGTCGAATCCTCTAAGTGTATGCTAGACGCCCATTTGCTGAGAAAGTATTGTGCATATAATCACGATTGTTTTAACGGCGGCAGTTTGCGCCTGACTCACAATTACCGACAAATTTTAATTGTCAGATTTACTGATGTGACAGTTGAATATATCGCTGTTTGTCGATATTAATGGGGAAATCAAGGGCGAAAGTCCCATTCCCTTAATAAACTGATTTTAACTGACAATGTGGCACTTTACCAGACAGTTCGGTAAGTTTTGAATAGATAATGACCACAGATAAATGACAATTACGAAAGGAAGTTGGTAGATTGAAAAACGACAAAAGACTCATTTAACAAGGGCGATCGGGCAAAACGTCGTGTTGAGAACAACAAATAACTTCATTGACTATGTAAAAGTTATTTTCACGGCAATCACTTATTCAAAGAGTTTACGGAGAGAGAGCGAATTATGAACATAAGAGCGACAATCAGGTTTAAATACTGTAATAGCAATAGAAGTTTCCCAGTAATCATTTGCAACTAGGGGCCCGCAAAGCGCGCATAATCACAGCAAAATCTGTTAGTTAGGAGGACGAGTAGTGCACTGGATGCTCCTGTATTCTGCTGAAAGTCCGAAAACTCGAAAAAGAGCTGGATGCTTTATGGGAACTCGTACAAGCAAACGATGGTGTGCAAAACGCGGTTAACAGCGTTAGAGTTAGCAAGACAAAAGGAAAGAGCAAAACTCCAAAACAGCCAAAGAGCAAAGTTTGTGGAAAGCCACAGTGCAAGGACGCCGATACCCATGACGATGGGGTAATAGCAACGGAGTCTCATGTTTCTATGGAAAACAGCCCAAGCGAACCATCAACTTCTATCAGCCATTCCGCGTGTACAGTAGAACCCTCGGTTGGAAGTGGGAAAACAAGCTCTTGGCAAGGTGGAATGGGTAAGTACCACAACAGGAGTATAAAACCCCAGACGATTCCAGTGGATCTCCTGAGACCTTCAGCTGGCAAGGCCGCCGGAAACAGAACAAATGAACCCCTTAATCGTCAGCACTGTGTAGTCGTCCAGGGCCTTTCGGAGTCGAATGCTCCTACCCCGAAGGAGAGGAGTTCCGCTGACCTTGACATGCTTCAACACCTACTGAACAAGATGCTTAATTCAAATGAAAGGGTAACCATTTGCGAAGCCTTCACGATCGGAAAGAAAGTGAGCGAGCAATTGGGAACGGTGCGGCCACGACCTCTGAAAATGGTTTTGGGCAGTAAAGAGAAGGCTAGGTTACTTCTGTTCAGGAAAAGCTGCCTCCGAAACTCTCAAATGGAGGTTTTTTCAGCCGGACTATTCTCCAGCGCAGCGTCTGAAACGCCGCGAATTAGTGACGGAGCTGAAGAGGAGACTTGCAGCGGGAGAGAACAAGTTGGCTATTTTCAGGCAACGAGTGATACAGAGGAATGCGATATTGCTTTGGAATCAGCCAGTCATCATGATGGCGGCAGCAACATAATATTGGCAAACCCGAGGCAAATCGAACGAAGCACCGTCGAATGTTGCAAACTTTCATTCTTCTACACGAATGCTCAGAGTCTGTTTTCCAAGCTTGACCAGCTGAGAATACAGGTAACCAATACGCCTCCGGATGGTATAGCAGTGACAGAGACGTGGCTGTCCAAGAACATAGGTGACTGCAAAGTAGCACTAGCAGGATACCGATTGTTGAGGAGGGACAGGAGAGGCCGCCGTGGTGGAGGAGTTGTAATTATGTAAACAGTAACTTAGCAGTGTGTAACAGGACCGACAAGATTTCCGACGACACAGAGGCAATTTGGTTGACTATAACGGCACGGGGGTATCAGTCCCTCGAAGTCGTAACTATGTGCCGGTCCCTGCAGGCGGATCCCGACCTAGACCCATGTCTACTGGAAAGCATAAGAAAAATCGCCACTCGACCAGACGTTCTCTTGTTGCGGTTATGCGGTGTGAGTAAGTGCTCTGACCGCTACAACCACCAGGTCGAATCCGAAGTCGCAAGGAGAAGACAGAAGGCACCAGAATGACGGGTTTATTATGCACCGAACCCGGAGTTGTCCTCTCAGGCGGTAGTGGCCACTGGCTAAGCCAGGGCTGGTGTTGACCACGTCCAGTGATGCCTGAGAGTACCTGAAATAGTGGTGGCGGTCGCTTTTGTAGGCTTGTGGTCCAAGCTCAAATGGTGTCCAGTCAGTGTGTGTTTCATTTTCCGAGGGGGTGATGTCCGAGTAGCTTGTTTTGTTGGTTGCAGGGAGTGGCGCGTTCAAGTGGCCGCATGGGCAGCTGCGACTGCGCGGACGCAGGTATGCCCGAGCTGTTGGTCGTGTGACTTCAGGTCAGCTCGTCTGGGACGGCTCGCTGTAAGGGATGAATTACGTTGGGACAGAGAGGTCTTGAACAATGACGCCAGAACGGTCATGATGGCTCGCTGCCGCACTATCATGGAGGATTTTAATGCACCCTGGATTCAATGGAACGATACGCATGCGCAGTGCTCGAATAATGCCTTCGATTACCGTGTACGAAAGACAATCCTAGAAGCTCATCTCAGGCAACGTGTCCTGTTTCCAACTAGAGCGCGTGGAGGGCAACAAGCCAGTTGTCTGAAACTTGTCTTCACTAAAGATCCTGACAGTATAGCTGAGGTGTGCTACCTACACCCGCTCGGTCGAAGTGATCACGCAGTACTTTTATGGGAGTACGAGCTCTATTCTGAACCGTATATAAAAGACGATACGAGGCAAAATATATGGAAAGGGGACTTTTGCCAAATGAGAGCTGAGACACCGCAAATAGTCTGGGATGTTGTCTCCACCGAAAACGTTAACAAGGAATGGAATTTATTCAAGAATCAGTTGCTGCATCTAATGAAGTGGCACTGTCCATTATCAAAGCCTAGGACATCCAACCGCCCTCAGTGGCTAACATGAGAACTCGAAAATAAGATCAACAAAAAAGAAAGTTTGTGGAAGAAATTTAGCGAAAACCACAACAATGCAGCGTTTACAAAATATAAAGTTCGAAGAAATAACGTAATAAGCCTGAATTTCAGGAGACGACAGGATTTCGGGAGTAATTTGCTCCACCGAGCCGGCAAAAAGTAAAAATTGCTTTACAGCTGTTTGCGGAAGGGCACACGTAACATAAATCCCACTCCTGTCATGAGGAATGATGAGGGTTTGGAGATATCAGACTGTACAAATAAAGCTGAGCATTTTTATCGATTTTTTTTCAATCCGTTTTCACAAGAGTAACAGACTTTATTCCAACTACTTCTGAGAACATGGGAGATTCCACTGTCGAAGATATCGTTTTTCGAGAAGCAACGATTTTGGAAGAACTGGAAAGCTTGAAGGAATGTAAATCGCTCGGTCCAGACGAGATCCCAGCAAAGCTGCTCTTTGAGCTTGCCAGACAGCTGGCCAAGCCACTATCTTTTCTGCGCCAGAAATCGTTTGATGCTGGAATCCTTCCCACAGACTGGAAGACGGCCCACATTACGTCCCTTTATAAAGGACGTAGCGGTGCTCTCGCGACAACTGCCGACCGGCAGACGGACATCACGCTGATGCAAAGTGATGAAGAAAACCATAAAAGGAGTTGATGGCTTATTTGGAAAGCCACAACCTCTTGTCCAATGCACAAAACGGTTTCCGTAGGGGAAGATCATATGCAACGAACTTTCTATATACAATGCAAAGTTGAACAAGAGCACTGGACGCAAAACACACTGTGCATGTGGCCTATATGGATTTTTGGAAGGCGTTCGACAATGTTCCGCATCAACGTCTCCTGTACAAGTTGAGAATAATGGACATCGGCGGCAAACTTCTCAAGTAGATCGAGAATTTCCTCGTTGGCCGCTCCAAACTTGTCTGCGTAGAACAACATCAATCAAGGAGCACATTCATAGAGTGGGGTTCCACAAGGCTCGGTGCTCGGACCAACCCTCTTTTCTTGTTCATCAATGATTGTGCAGATGACTTTGACTGTGATTGTGCCATGTTTTCGGATGACATAAAAATTTTGAAAGTCATCCAGAATGCTGACGATGAGACCAACTTCCATGAAATTCTTTGTCGACTGGACGTGTGGTCCCGCAGATGGCTCATGTGTTTCAGTTTGAACAAATGTACCATACTGCGCCTCGGAAATCAGACCCTTAATACGCGACAATGCCATCTGAACGGAACGCCACTCCGAGATGCATAAACGCAGAAAGATCTCGGAGTCTGGGTTGCAGACAGCCTAAAGCCTTCTACACAATGTTGTAAGGCGGCCAAGACCGCAACTTCAATGCTATATGCCATCAAGCGGACATTCACAGTTTTCGATGATGACTGCTTCTCAAAAGTCTTCGGCACGTTTGTGAGGCCGCATCACGAATATGCGATTCAGGCCTGGAGACCGTGGACGCAGCTGGATTCCAATCTGCTAGAAAGGGGGCAGAGGCGAGCAACAAAATTAATAAGAGGTCAAAGTGCACTGCCGTAAGAGATCCGCCTAACTAACCTTAATCTCTTTCCTCTGATTTATAGGCATTTGCGCGGAGACTTGATACAAACTTTCCGTATAGTGCGTGACTTGGACTGCGCCCTTCGGTGAGATGACTTTTTCCAACTCGCCACTATAACAAATCTGCGGGGACATCCATTCAGGCTACGTGTGTCCCAGGGTAGATTTAATGTGAGAAAATATTTCTTCTCCCACCGTGTCGTGGAACCGTGGAATAACCTGCCAAAGACGATTGTCATGTCTCAATCTGTGAGCACATTTAAATGTCGGCTTGAGAGATATATGTTGCAGCAACAAGCGGACTATGTGACTTTTCAACAACGATACCAGTGACATATGTGAATCGATGTCTGCATTCATATAATGCTGTAATTTCGTCACGTTTTTTGCTTATTTATCGTTTTTATGTGCAAATCGGAAGTTCAAAGGCGTAAGTCTATTTCCCTCAAATACACTGACTGACTGACTGAAAACCATTCTCGTGAAAGACTGAGCAGATGAGGGGAATCTCTTAGAAAACTTATGAAAAAATAATAAAACAAAGACAATGCAAGATCTTAGCAAAAACTAGTCCTTTTACACCAGAATGGATTAAGAAAGAGGTCAATCCTATCGTGCAAACCAACTCATATCCATGTACAGCTGGACGAAGTCGGTTAAAATGGGTGTATCCGTAGACGCGATGTACATTTACTTCAGACAGGCTTCGGCAGGCGATTTGTATCTAAATAACTTTAAATGAGAGTGAATGGGGATTTATTGAAATGGATAGCTGAGTTTCTTACAGGCAGATTTCAGTGTGCTTGTATTGATAACGTTAAAACAGAATGGACAATCATTCACAGCGACGTTTTGTAGTGAACTCTTCTGCTTATAGTATTTGCGAACGACTGCCTGGATTGTCTGAATTGCAGAGACGTTATACTTGCCGATGATCCCAAATTGTGGAAATTGACAGAGAAGCCGGAAGATTCTCTACAATCACAAAATAACTTAGATTGTCTGCAACAATAGTGTGGTGTGTAATTCCTTACCTTGAACTTTAAGAAATGCTGACCTACTTGATTACGATCTAACCACACGAAGCCGTTGAGATTTGGATACCACTACCTCACGGTAGGTCGCCAACCGGAACCAGTCAATGAGCTAATAGACCATCATTTAGCTCATTGACTGGTTCCGGTGGATTACGTTTAACCTCAAGCCATCGTATTACTGCGTAAAGGTAGCACAGATGACAAGGGTAAATTCGGCATGACAAGGCGATCCTTTCTTAATACTGACGAAGGGCTTTTGGTGGAGCGTTTGGAAGATTTATTCGGCCAAAGTTGGAATATTGCGTTCAGGCGCGCAACTACTTAGACAAATTGTTGTCGAAAAAATTGCTGATTGTTGCATAACCTATGAAGGTCGTAGCTCCCTGGAACACGCTTTTTCGATTGGTCGTTCTTGTTAAAAGTGCTGCAGGTCTTTTATGAATTTATTCACTTCTCTGCAGTCCTAATATCCCTGCTAGCACCAGCCCCGTCTGGCTCCGTCTAGCCCCCGGGGCCAGACGGGGCTGGGCCCCGTTTGGGCGGGGCTATGACGGGGCTACGGACGCGATAGCCCCGTCTGGCCCCGGGGGCTAGTAATGTCCCTGATTGAATGCCGCATGGACAGTTCCCATTCAAACTGGAAGATTTTAGCACTTCAAGTTTCCTCGTGGACCTTATAAAGTAACACATATGCAATCGGAAAGTTAAGGTCTTATCAGGGAATTGTTCTCCTATGAGATTCTTATTGTGAGCCGTGTCCTCCAAGGCACAGTATTAGGTCTTCTTTTGCTGAACATCTGCGATAATTTGTCGGCAGTTAAGCAGTCTCAACATTTCAGTTATGGTGATGCAATCAAGTGCGTACAGTTCTTTTCCAAAATCTACGACACAACATTGCCTGGACCAAGTCAACGTCTACTTGCTTGCGGTTTCCATATGGAGCTCAACATAACTAGTAGAATTGTCCCCTTCATGATGTCGTTACATTTGTGTTGACCTTGAAAGGCTACCTTAGCCTGTGATTTTCTAGACATTCGATGACTGAGTGTTTCCCCACAAAGGACTGTGGTTTACGTTGCACCAATAATTTAAACATCTCGCCGTATATCGGTAGAACTACGCCCAAAGCCGCCCAGATCTGTAGCTCTATTTCTCATATTTTTGACCTCCTTGATTTTATTGAATGCTTTTCCGTCGCATTGTTTAATATTGCTGCCCGTCCTCTAGTTTAACGGACGGAGATAGTTGTTTTAAGCATCAAAATTGCAAAGGCCATTTTGTTGGAAAGAACTTAAATAAGAACACCCAAATGCTTCCTACTAAAATAGGTGTCAGCTGTCAACTTTGAAATATCTATGAGTTCGGAGACAAAAAGCAGGATTCTGTCTCCATTGTCCCATTAATTGTAGCCAAGTTTACATTGCATTTTAGTCCTTAAGCCTGTTGGTTGCCAATACAACCTTCGTACTTCTTCCTTGATTATACCAACTTCAGACTCATCCAACTTTCAGCGTTCATTCTTTTTGCTTTCTTTGAAATAATCTGCCAATCGATATCAAATGATCAATTATTCAACACGCTTTAAGAGGGAACGGCGCCTTCCCCTTAACACTGCCTCGATTAACCTTTATTTTCCCCATATTTTGACAATTTTCTCCATGCTTATGAAAGATAACGACTATGTACTTGAGAAGCCTCCGCCGCCAATTTACCCTATCGGCTCGAATTTCCCCCTCCGTATGCGCTTTTATATCCCACGATCCTTCAGCAGTAACCTTGATTTTTCCAATGCACGAATCGTCTTCTCCGCAAAACGAGGTGCCCTCCCCAAACAAACTGAGCCCAACTGAGCACGACGGAATTATTCTGCGCACCAACTGGGACAATTTCGACTTGGTTACCATCCCACAGTTACAGTCTCTGACATTGATACTGGAACCGTACGTACAGGATTACTTTGTGCATTTTTGGAATATTTTTTCACGCATCGAAATTTGCCAGGAACCTGGATTAAGTGCAATTTGTTTATCAGCACGGTTCAGCTGACAACGCAACAGGCTACGCAACCGATTTACGGATATACAGCCTAGAAAACCAATCACTCAAAATCCTTCAAGGTCTGCAGTTATTCAAGTCCCACGAGATCTGGAAAGGGCTAAGTCGCTTCTGATTAAATTCAACAAAATTTATCGGATTTCAAGTATTTTTTCGCTTATTGAGTTTTGAATACTCACTTTAATTCGTCATATATAAGCCGACGTATTCGTTATAACATCGAAAGCGAAATTATACATATTATATCACGTCGAAGTTCATGGATTCTCAGCAAGCTAACTGTAGTAGTACGGCCAGCGACGGCACCTCTTTGGAAGATAAGTCCGGTGAGTTGTCCTTCGCATCCAGAACCTGTGCTCGCTCTACCTTCGCCTCCAGCCAACGACCAGCAAAGCGTGCAAAAAGCGTAAATACCGCAAAAAGTGTGAGGTACGAAGACGAGCCTTGTGGTGGGTGCGCAGATATTCAAATCAAAGTAGAACAACTGGAAAAGGAGCTTGCTGATTTAAGGACGCTCGTGAAACAGACCGTAGTCGGTCAGAACGTGTCCAGCGTTAGAACCCCAAAAACGAAGAGCAAAACGCAAAAAACGCGCAAAAATATCTCCTTGGGGGAATCTTCAAACACGAGTAGCAACTCAACAGCCAAAACCCCAGACGCCGGTAACAGCAGGACAATGAAAATGAAGCCGCCGATAAAGGGAGACTCGATTCCTACGCACGATGTCTTAAGCGATGTCGCAAAAAAGTTACATGTCGCGGAAGCCATCTCAACTAAGCCTCTTGCTGTAAGTGATGGGATTTCTGTTTTGCCTGGAGACGATATACCTGGGTCATCCAGTCTACTGTTGCCCTCTT
>CACRXP010000031.1:1989625-2005312 GCA_902702965.1 Spirometra erinaceieuropaei | reverse complement strand
TGTCCCACCATTATGGGCGTGTTCGAACTATTTCAGCCCAGAACATCTATCTGTACACCACACATTTTTTACGTTGCAAATAGGGTACTCAAAGGCTTACGCCTATTTCCCTCAATAAACTGAACTGAACTGAACTGAACATCCCACAGAAGTAGTCTTTGTCATACTGACGCGCAAGTTTTAAGCAGCCTCCTCTTTGTTCACCATTAAGCCCACTAGGACTCTATTGTGCTCACTGGAACTTCGATGTCTGACCACAGTTGCTGGTCTCGCATTAGGTCTGTCACTGCCTAGCTCCCACTGGCGCATTAAGATGACAGTTTGTTCTCAATTCCTCATTTGTCTTTATAGTTTTGCTCCAACTTCAGGGATAACCTGACCTGATCTTCCTTATTCCTTCGGGAAATAGGTATTCTCCCGAAGATTATTAGAAAGGGATGTTTCGCTAATCGACGACAAACCTCCACGGTCAATCACTTAGGCTTTTTTGCATGAGAGCGGCAGGATGTGTGAACTCTCCCCTTTTTAACACAGTAAGAGGCAATGGCAAGGATTCAAGAGATAATTTTTGATATCACTACTACGGAATCCCCCAAAATTTATGGATTTGTCTTTGAATGCAAGCCTGAACGTGGAATGATTAAGGCCTTTCCTTAAGAGGAACATAAAGATGTTCTAATCTTATATGGGTGATTCCACTCGCTGTGGTTCCCTCTGAGGAACTGCAGGTACTCTGCTCACACTACAGTTGATTTATTTCTGAATGCTGCGCGGCGAAGCTCACGAGTACTTCCTCATGCCTAGAACCAAAGGAACTTAAATGGCGCGTTTCATCGGTCCCAGCCTGAATAATGTCTTCTTCACCTTGTTGTCGAGCACGATGATAGCTGATTGCGGAAACCATACTGAGATTCCTAGGCATCTAAATACATCAACTTTCTCCAGGTTTAGAGGGTAAGAATCTATACAGTTCGAAGTTATACGTCTCTAGCTATATATGGGTTCTTTCTGCGATTGTTTTCAGGGAGGAATCATAATCAGCTTATCCACCCGGCATCAAATGTGGGTCAATAAAGCTGCTGCACAAGGCTCTGCCAGACCTGTAATAGCAGTAACTTTGTTGGTTGTCCGTTTCCTAGCGACAGCTTTAATAAAAACTGCAGTGCGCTTGATAATAAACAACCTAGCTCTCCCGGGCATAAATGCATCTGGAATCTGTCCAAGCATCCTCGGGTTCTTGGAGGTATCAGCTGAATAAGCGGGCTAGGTATTAGCTATTCTTTCCTTTGCCTCGGTCAGGTGGAACGTTAGGTGCACTTCAGGGTTAAGGTAAGTTCTGAATAAAGGCCGTTTAGTTTTGCGTAGGAGAGGGTGCCAACACATAGTGATGGCAGCATACTGTCTGGATAGCTCATGCGTGATTTAAGTCTTATTTTGCAGCAGTTTTGCCCCTCCTCCTGTCTTTGGTACAGTTTGTGCTCTTAATGATAAGCATTTTTTGAGGGCTTCTGCAACTGGTCGTTCCAAAGAGAGCGCGATCATCCAGCCCCATTTTCAAATTCTTTTATGGCTGCCACACTTCTGCTGGCATATTGTTCTTTTTGTCGGTGAGCTTGCCCAGAGAAAAATAATTTTCTTATCTTCATAAGGACCTTTATGAAGTCCTTTGTTTATCCGAGCATATACTCATTCACGACCTTGCACAGAATTAAACAAGGTGTCTCGACCAGGCCTGGATCGCGTGGTTACAAATTACTCATTGGCCACAGGACCTGTTTAAGTGGTCTGAAATATGAGCTCCAACCGCGCCTCAAAGGAACACAATCATGGTCAACTGCTGGAATAAACTGAAAATTAGAGTTGGTCTAAAAAGACCCCCCCTTCCTGAAAACCGTATTATACCCGTTGGTCCAGTTTCCCAGTCCACATTTGTGTCTGAACCTTATTCCCTAAAGAAACTCTATGGAAACAATGAGATTAGTACATCCAGATACACTTGGTACGGATTTTTCTTCCAAAATTTGGAGGAACAGGCTCAGCGCATTGCCAACTTCTATTTCTTGTGCATCGCCGTCGTCCAGCTGTTCACTGACTCACCAGTCTCACCCATTACGTCAATTCTCCCACTGGTTTTTGTCATATTGCTCACAATGGTCAAACAAGGTTACGAAGATTGGCTTCGTCATCGTGCTGACCGTGAAGTGAACAACGCACCGGTCCAAGTAGTGAATATTAATGGAGAATTAACTACGTTGAAGGCGTACGAAATTAAGGTTGGTGACATTGTCCTCGTCCGGGCAAACGAAACCTTCCCCTGCGATTTGCTTTTAATTAGCTCGAGTGAAGAAAACGGTGAATGTTTCATAACAACGGCCAGCCTGGATGGAGAAACTAATCTTAAGCGCTTTGTGGCCATATCGGCAACAAAAGGATTGGATTCGCCTGAATTGATAAGCAAAAATCTCAAGGGGAAAATAACTTGTCAACAGCCTATCGTTGACTTTTACAAGTTTTTCGGTAAAATTGAGGTGACTATCAATGAATCAAGCAATGTCATCACACAACCGGCCAGTCCTGAATGCCTCCTTCTTCGTGGAGCCCAATTGCGAAATACAGACTTTGTGTACGGTTGCGCTGTGTACACAGGGGCAGACACAAAGATGTCTCTTAATTCAAAAGGAAAG
The DNA here is from genome assembly GCA_902702965.1 of Spirometra erinaceieuropaei. Lineage (NCBI taxonomy): Eukaryota > Metazoa > Platyhelminthes > Cestoda > Diphyllobothriidea > Diphyllobothriidae > Spirometra > Spirometra erinaceieuropaei. The sequence continues at coordinate 2,002,628 of CACRXP010000031.1, read as the reverse complement.
CAAACGAAGTATTCGCAAATTGAACGAAAACTGAATAGTTTCCTTCTTGTCTTTCTAGGACTTTTGCTTTTTGTGAGTGCATTTTACACCGTTCTCAAATATTTTCTCAAACCCACAACGGCATGGTATGTCTATCTCCCAAGCTCGACTACGTGGCAGATCGTCCAAGACTTTCTCGGCTTCCTCGTTCTCTTCAATTATATTATTCCAATTTCCCTTTATGTAACGATTGAGTTACAAAAATTTTTTGGATCCATGTTCTTTGGGTGGGATATAGAGATGTACGACGCTGAAATGGATCAACCAGCAGTTGTTGTCACTTCAGACATTCTGGAGGAAATGGGTCAGGTACCAGTCTTCTAAAATATTTTTGTGTATGACAATTATTCCTTTCATAAACTGACGTTTAAAAGGCTAGAATAATATTTGTCAATGTTTAGGACCGTATTCCTCAACAAATTCTGTCTACCCTAACAAATATTTTCAAATATTTGCAAGCGCATCTGGCCTAGCCACGACAGATTATACTTCACTTTCTTTTAAATCGACCTGTTTGCTAGAGACAAATCACACCCTCCTACCAATAACTTTATCTTCCGCAGCATCTGTATGCCACTCGTTGTGCTACTGCAAACACCAATTTTCATGCATACAATATCTTCACTAAGACGTTGTTTATCGTCCTCCCATTCTCCAGAAAATAGTGTATCCCATTTTTAATCACTCATATACTGACCTTAATTAATTTCTTCCCGAATTGCTGTTGTTTATAGTTCTAAACATACGTCGTTTTCACACATTAATGTACGTGTGAACATAGATATTCGCTCACTTAAAGAATCGTTTTTTTCGAATTTTCTGCTTTTCCTCTGATACGTCCCTAAAGGTTGAAAGTATATCGCTGAGACTGTCGAGGCTACTTTGCACTGGTTTATGGTTATGGATACGAGAGCTCAATCTTTAATGCGAACCTCGGAGGAAACGTTAAATAGGTTGTGTCTTTATCAGTTAAATCCGTGATTAATGATTTTCGATGTTTGAATAAGTGGTGTTACATAACTTGATGAAAGTCCAACTTTATATTTATTTTGCTTTACCACACAGGAACAAATGCTATGTTGGTCACACAATACTGTCAAACTCTCGGCCTACACTTAATAATTTGCCTTTTCTGTGTTTCAAATGTTTTGTAGGTGCAGTATTTATTTTCTGACAAAACCGGCACCCTCACAGAAAATACAATGATATTTCAAAGGTTCGCTGTTGCCAGCGGAGCATTTTTAGCAAAAGATCGCTACATTTTTCCCCTCGCACCCAGCACCGGAAGTACAGCCGTAGAAGATTTGCAGTCGCCAAGGATCTCAGCAGCGGGCATAGCAAACAGCGACATGCCCATGACGGCAGTCAATCTATTCCTGCACCTCGCACTATGCCACACCGTCCGAGTAGAACGTGACGTGGATAAGTTTGACACTGATATCAAACCGAAGAAAAAGAAGAAGAAAAAGCTTCGAATACATCTTGATATGCGAAAGAAGGTCGCACCAAAGAGGGCGGCTAGCGTGTTTCGCCGTGCCTCCGCAATGCAAGCGGCCGCAGCCGCCTTTAACAGCATCCGTCGGGGGGATACTATCAATAGTGACGAATATGATTATCAAGTGCGTTTTCCTCTATTTACAAGTCATTAAGCCCTCCGATAGGACACACTGCCAATGTTTTCTCATTTACAATATATATTACATGCGCCGCATGGAGAAGCTCAAAATGAGTATTAGTTTTTCCCTAAACTTTCGAATTATGGTGGCCTAACAAAAAAATCAAAGTAGTCCAGCAAGTGTAGCGGACAGACCGCGCTTGCGCTTATGGACTGCCTACTTCGTAGATTGTCGGAACTATCATGAAACCTTTACACTCGTAACCTTGTCCTTAAGGGGTAGGTTCTTAAAGAGAACGAATGTCAGCTGTATTGGGAAAAATGCTAATTTGGAAATAGCTATTTAAATCTTATCAGATTTGATTTGCAGTACGCATGTCTTTTACGCACTGAATTACAGCACTGGCAGTTATTACGCACTTTGCTCGCCCTTCATAGCGCCATTAAAACGGGGTAATTCAGTTAATGTTTGTTTGAATGCACGTTTACCGATTGGGCTTATGTCATACCGAATGGAAGAGAGTATGCGCATCCCAGGTTCTTGTTTAGAAGAAGGCGAAGGCACGATCACTGTCCCAGTGATCGTGCCTTCGCCTTCCTATGTCATACCGTCTGCGTCTAAGAAGCTGTTAACTATTCACCGCGCCTCTACTGAAGCCAAACGAAGAAAGACATTTGTTTGCGACCAAATTGATTTGTTGTCGTTTGCCAGTGTCCACTTGTCCTCAAGTGAACAAGTATGCCCCTTTAATTTCCGCAAATTCCGTGCCGAGAACGAAAGCAGCACTTAAATTTTTCTCGCCTTCGCTGGCTTCGGATCTTCACATAACAATCGTTTGTGCTTAAATAAATAACTCGGAAATTATAAGCGTCTGCTTGTTTACTTTCAAGCAATTTCAGCAGCTTCTGGACGTCTCTTTTGAGCATGTCACCTATTGGCAACTAAGACAGCAATAATGCCCAGACTGTTAAGTGATTTCGGGTCTAAGAATTTCGGTTTCCCGAACGCTAAAGTGTACATTGGCCACCACATATTATATTCCGTTCTTTCATAGTAAAGGATAAACTAACTAAATTTCTCGTTACATGGACCTCCTTGTTTTTTTGTAAAACATCATTGCAATCCTTAAGTCTTCCCATCTGCCAGCCTACAGTTGCAGGTTACTTTAATCCATCCTCCCATAATTATATTTTCACAGGCATCTTCGCCTGATGAGAAGGCCTTCGTTGAGAGCTGTCGTGACTTCGGCGTGGTATACCACGGCGTTGACAAGACTGGCTTTTTGGTAGGTGCCCTCACTTGCTTCTTGTTTCATGCCTTGTGCCCGCCTTTTAGCAATAACACACCGCTTCGAATCCCGCACACTCATTGGCATCCTTCTCCACCATGCCAGTGCCAACTCACTCCACCCCAAGAAACGAACTCTGGTAGTTTTTTTGGGGGATGGACGGCAAACTGTCCTTACCTAGCATCAGGTTCAGTGGGAGCGCTTAGCACGGGGAAGAGGTGGCACATTGCTTGAAAGTGGGAGAGTGCTGAACGAGCAGCTGTTGTCGTGGCGACTAAAGTAAACAAGATGGTGGCTTCCCGTTCACACAGCAGGTAAAGGGCGGTGCCTAAGGCAGGATTAGACTGGTCACTTGCCGCCTCTGTTGTCCCAAGCACCATAAAAAGGGCCACCCGTGTAGACAGACAGCGGGAAAATGCAGCATCATCGCCATTCGTTGTTGGCCGTGCGAACTGCACTGTGCACTTTCCACCGCCTGTTTTACTCTTAGAACGTACAAGTGGGTGCTCCCCTATCGTTTCTGGGTTCTGTGCTGTGATTTCGTGTCTCTGTTGTCTTTGACTCGACATTTAATCACTTAGGTTACACGTTCGGCCTCCAAAATGCAGTGAATGGATTCACTTTACAGAGTTTGTTCTGCTATTCTCATTTTTGAGGTTTATACTAAATGATTTGCAGCATCTTTTCGAGAATAAAATAGATTTCTGAGTTGCTTTCGGGACCCTCACTAACTGTTTTGACAGGTAAGCTGTACCTGCTCTGATTTCTGAGGCAAACAGAAAGGGTGATCATCTTTTTGTATTACGCGTCGCACTAATTAGTGCGATAAACGTGTCCGAGGTTGTCATCGCATCTCGGCAATTAATATCTAATAATTTGCACAGCTGGCATGTGATGCCGCGACAGCTCAATCTTTGGCAGCGGTCCGGTTTAGTAAAACAACAGTTCAACCCAGTAGCACAGCAAACCCCATTCTAAAAATGCCACATTCGCTAAAATGTGTTCTTGGCCCTCATATTTTGCCATTTTACTTCGCTCTGATGCCACGGAACGTAACGCCAGCTGCGTTGACGACCTTTCGGCCCAGTAAGCTTAATATTGGTCCAGTACATTGGTCTCTAATTTATTTCAAACCGTTGGAGCCAAGGCCTTCTCTCTGCTAAGTCCGTCGACTTATCTTCACTCCGTTTCCAGGCCTTAGGCCTTTTTAATTAGAGGGCTAAATGCGCAGGTCTCCAGCAGGTTTCCCCATCTGTCAGGGCTGAACCAGATGCCACGATCTTTTCCTCTGAAATAGTCCTTCAGCAGAACGAAGTGCACTACACTGCCAAAAGTGCCAACGCATATGTGGTATCTCTGAGAGTTCTGACCTCAACGTGAGCCGAGCCGATTCGTCGACGGAGCAAAGGTCACGGTCAGCGAGCCATGCTGTGATGAACAACGTCAATGCCTTTTTTGATAGTGCGGCACATAACGACGCACTGGAGACGAGCATTCGCTCGCATCGGCAACTGCCACTTCATCTTTACCTGGCGGCTCAAAGATGACGGGGAGTTGACGTCCGGCCTCTTCGGGGGAGTCTAGAATTTCTACTTCGATGTAAAATATTTGAAGAAGAGGAAGAAGAAGTCATAAAGCAGGCGATTGTTTTCCGGGCGCCGAATTTACTTGTGCGGCTGGGACAGTAGAACCTGGCGCGCCTAAAACCACCAGAAGTAGCTTGACGAGTACCAAATAAAGCCGACACCTCATGAGTCAACCCATCATTTGTGTGTGTGTGGTCCTGTAGGCATAAAACAGACGTCCCGCGATCTTAAAACTGTTCCTTAACGAGTAAATACAGCTCCTTAATATGTGCTAAATGCTGAAGAGACGTGAATCAAAATTACTGTCTAACCATGGATCCGTTTGGGGCTAGGGGTCGCATCCGTGAGCGAACGGTTTCTGATCAGAGCTAGAGGAAAAAGGAGACATCTGCGTGAATCAAAAAGCTGACGGTCTAACCTCTTTCCGAAGAGAATAGCCGATTTAATGTTGGCTGGCTTACGTTTAGAGATCTGTCCGTCATTTATGTCCCAAATGTCTCCTTGTTAGCATTATAATTGTGAAAAAAATTAGCTCTTTTTGTGTTCGTGTGCATTTATACCTTGTACTCTCACTTTCACGGAGTTTCTGCTGTACCTGCCGCACCGATCCATGGTATGAAAGTAGTTAATCGACACCGTAGTTAATCCGAAAAGATTGATTTTTATCATTAACACATAACCCCCCTTTTGTGGCTCCATTTGTATTTACAAGAGTGCTCTGAGGAAGATACAACTTCCTCCAATTAGAGTGCTTACGCCCGGCTTTTAGCTGCCGCTTAGGTAATTGATATTAAAGACGACAGGCAGTGTTAATCGAAGCTTAGTGTGCATATGTCTATTTGATTGCGCGCTGAATTTTAGGAAACGGAACTAGACTGACAGTGGGACCAATTAGATTAAGTGCTACAGGTTACTGAAACAGCGCAGTGGTAGGGGCCTGGGAACTTCCCTCGGAAAAAACAGAAGCGAAATCATGAACTTCGGAGATGTTAGTTTTTTTCTCACGGAAATTTAGGGGTGAACAACGAAGTTGTACAGGAATAGCAGGGCGGCATACAGAGTAAATCTTACCATAAAAATGGTTCGTTAAAAGACGGAAGCTCCCTCGGTAAAGGCGAACGTACTTCGTCACCACATCACCAAACATGTGCTCCAGATTGAAGTTATACCCCTATTAGTAAGCCACTGACAAGTCTACAATATATTTGCTCGCATCGTAACCTCGCGCGGGTTCTCTTCAGCGAAGAAAGATACCTCACTTTAGAACGGTTTTCCCCTGAATCACTTTTTGCTATCCGTGAATTTCGCTGGCACGTTTGTGAGAGTCTGGGCAATCTCGACGAGATTGGAACTCACGACTGCAAAGACAAGGCTTCAGTACAACCAACGCTCCAACCACCTGATCTACGAGGCTCCCGTCGAGACTCCTGGGCAGTCAGCTTACCGTATCCCGGCTTATGGATCCCATACGTTGCAGCAGATTGGGCAGGTGGTTTAGACCAATTGTGTATAAATTCAGAGCTCTCGGTGGGGCATTATGGCTCAGGTGGTTAAAGCGTTGGCCGTACTCAAGCCTTCCCTCTTGCTGCCATGGGCCCCAATCTCATTGACGCCACCGAAGTTTTTACAACAGAGTTAATGGAATTGGTTAAATCTGCCAACTCCCGTACTGTGAATCATTCTTATGTTGGTCATTGCGGGATTGGACCAGCATATCTATTGGTGGTTATGCTTTCGCCAGACCTCTACTGTTGCCTTCTTTTGTTTCAGGTTGTCACGGTTCAGAACAGAACTGCATTGCGCTATCGCCTGCTGGACGTGCTCGACTTTGACTCCGATCGCAAATGCATGTCTGTCGTGATCCAGCCTGTTCCGAATACTGACGACGAAAGTACAGACTTCGATCCCAACGCGCCCGTCTTGGTGCTCTGCAAAGGTGCCGAAACAAGTATGATCCCCAGGGTACGCTTTCTTTTGATTTCTCTATTTAAACTTTTGGCATGGCCTCTGACCAGACTTCGACTTGGTACTATGTCCAGGATGTGTAGTATTCCCTGAAACACTATCCATCTAGATGACAAAATTCCCTTAGACCGGTCAACAGTGCATTTGGACATGACGCAGTCTCATATTATTGCTCGCGCCATGATTCCCCTTTCTCTCTGTTTGATATTCTTCCTGCCTGTGTGCGACTGTCTGTCTGTAAAGAAAACAACGCCCTTAAACAATGCGCGCTTTGGGTTGTTTCTTAATGCCTGCATAATGTTTGTTTTTTTCATGTGGCACTAGGCGAAAATCATTGTTTCTCCTTGTCAGCAGCGTTATTCTCCCAGGCTTTGCCGTTTGCGGGCAAGACTCATCTGGAGTGCGCATTTTTACAGACGAGTCCCCGTTTTTTCGTGTTCTGAATTATTTCAAAGCTGATTCGTTTTACTGTGCGGAGTTCCATACCCAATTCACTCATTAAAGTAAGAGGTATTCCTAGGATTACAAAGTATTTATAATGTTTAACAATGTTAGAAAACAAGACAGGGTCTTTGCAATGGTCGTTTCTGGTTCATTAGTTCCTATCACCCAGTAATGCCCCACTGGAACGCATTGGCACACCCGAGGTTTGAACTCAAGCCAGCCGATCATTGGCCGAGGCAAGGAATGATGTGGACCGATCTATCCTGATATCAGGACGAAATATGAAAGATTCTACGGTGCCTCGGAGCTGGAGGTCAAATTCAGCAAACTAACAATAAATGATGGAGGGACCAGACCGTCAAGGACAGCAAGATTGGAATGACCATCTCTGACATGCTAAACATCATCCACCCGTGACAACTCAGTCCTATGCCTCCGTGTACCGCGGGTTTTAACCTGCATCAGTTATTCATCGAACAGAGTTCACATAACAAGACGGCGAACTCCTGTCATATCGACCGCGCTATACCCGAAACAAATGGGATACGCAACAAGCAGGATAAAGCACAATACTGCTGCCATTCTGCGCTTACATACGCGCAAACACTATTCAACTTAGATAGAAATGGAAACCGCAACTACGTCAGGGAAACTGGAGGACCACTCTGGACGCGGACGGCCGAACACGCAACGGCGACTAGGCGGGGTGAGATCAGCTCCCAAGTTGCGACCCATTTGATTAGGACCCAGCTACACCTTCGAGTTCGACGTGACCGAACTTTTCAAAAGAAGGGACAACCGTCTCAGCAGCCAGCTGTATGACTTCCGTTTTTCCGACCCCCAGTCTATTAACGGGCCTCTGCCAATTCGGTGCTGAGGCTTTGTCTGGACAGAGTGGGCAAGCGGCCCGCGGAACGCGCGAGAAAAAGCTGCGTCCATGTAACGGTGTTTGTGAACCAAATTACGGAACACTCGCCTCGTCAATAGCCAACGCATATGATAAAGTTACGAAAATTAGTAGCTGGTCTGCGGGCAATGGAGTAATTGTGACACTAAGCGCAACCATCTTCGCAGGTATGCAACCTGTTTCTAGCGCCGGTTTCAAGTGGGCGATTAAAATTCTTGTTTCGGCGGCACAGTCTCGTCCTTCTAAACAGCAAGTAAAGTTGCCAGAGCTGTCGGTGAAGAGAAGCATGAGACCTGTGCTTCGTGTATCTGCTATCTGTCCAACTACACACCCGTCCGATCGTTTCCGCACTCGAACTTTCGTTATAGCCGTTTCTGAAAGCAAAAAATAAGGCACCCAGTTGTTCGTTTACGAAACGGTTGGTGAACAGCGACCCAGGTGGCGACGCCATTTGGTGGCGCGCCCAAATGCAGGCTCACGTCGTATCAACTGAGATGCCTGGTGTATAAAATCCTGGCCAGTGTACATTGTGGACAAGGGGGTGGGTTGGTACGCCTAGGTGCAGATCTACGCCACGCCAGCCACTTACGCCCTCCTACGCCTTCGGTCTTCCTGACCTCTGTCCTGACACCGGATCCAGATGGGGGAAGGAGGGGAGAGTGCGTTAGGTGCAGCGCAAGTCTGCTATCACTATAAACTAATTCATGGGCAAGTCACCGTCTCTGCCCTCAGCCTGCTGGGGAGGAGCACACAGTGAAAATCGTCAGTCGCGGTGGTCGCACTCTCGTAAGATCTAACGGCTGCATTTAAGGTGACGGCTGGGCGATGTGGTAAGCAGAAGCCGCGGAAATACGGAGGTGAAAACCAGAGCTCTGAAAGCGGCTAGGTCATGTGATCCACAGTGCGCTGTCGCGGTAAGAGACTTTGAGAGAAATAACCCTATTCCACCCCTCTCCCGCTCCCTACCTCCCCCCCCCCTCCACACGACCAACTAATGGCCCATGCTATGCGGCCGTACTCACATTGGACTTAGTTTCGCCGCCGCCAGAACTTGCCCCCTCCTTCTCGCACCTTGCCCGCCCGCATGTGTACTTAACATTGTCTGTTTATATTTACCTTTAACATTCGGCCGCCGTAAGCCGTTTTCTTATCGACCCGCTAATCTTATGAACGCGCACTGACCGTGAGCAGTGAAGGACGAGGTCACGAGATTTCACAAATGTCTACTATGTCTGGTTGGGCGCTCTGTCGACCGAGTAATACTGGCCAAGGCCGACAACTATAGGGGCAAACTGAGGAGAGCTTGGTGATTGGATCAACGTCTGAGTGACAAGTACATGTACCACATAAATCCAACAGCATCCCTACCCTGGAAAAAAGTCGGCTTTCAATGCTTTCACAAAAGGCGATGAGGGTCATCTTTATAGTCCCATTTGACCATTTCGTCCTCCACACCTCTCAACGGAGCTCTTCTCCTGAAGAGGACTAACACATCGTTGGAACTGTGGACTAACGGATGACTCATGTGGCAATTTTGACTCTGACAATCGTTGACTATCATTCTCAAGAAGACTCCGGCGCCTGTCCGCGACTAACAGCCAGCCGCCCAAAGATTACAGTACAGCGCATTGCAAAATAATAGAAAATAAAAAGCCGATAGAACAAGAGTTCTGAGAAGGACTGTTTCACAATGACCACAGGTCCGACTCAGTGAAAGCACATGGGGGAGAGGGTGCAGGGCCATTGATAGTACTGACCAAAGTTGAGGCAGATGGCGGCGAACTGAGCAGCCTCCAGGTTCGCTTTCGTCTTCCGTGACGTTCACATTCTACACTAGTGGAACAACTGAGATGCCGGAGAGCTCTTTGGGACCTGGCAAATAAGTGGGACAAGTAACTTCTGTGTAACCCCTTAATCAACGAGACCGTGTAGGAAATAGCCGGCCGGCGGGATGGGAATACTAGCGGTAACAAGTGGACAGACGTTAATCAAGTTACAGAGCGGAATCTCTTCTGGCGCTGTCTCTCGTCCACCCGAAACCCCCCTTCCCCATTTACAGCATGCTGCTAATCGAACGACTACAATTTCTCTTTTCGGTCTGGCCTCAGGGTGAAAGATAAATCAGTGTGGCTACTGCCCTTTACTACTACGAGGCGAGATACAAAAACCGCTTCCAATGATTTCGTAGTAGTAAAGAATATTTTACGGAAAAATTCAAATATGGGATAGACTGAAAGAGCAAGGGAAAGGGAGGATAGAATGCAAATGTACCAGCAGAGGCCTGAGAGTGCTTTAGTCCTCCGAGGATGGTGTATTTCGCCTGCCAAGCAGAGAAATCACACTCGATCTGTGGACATAATTCAGACATGTTGCATTGAACGGAAACATTTGACGCGGCACTACGTTGTCCGGCCGAAGATGCAGCAATCGCCCTATGATCTCCCCGATCTACAGTTACGAATTGTACCAGAGACACAAAGCAAAGACTCCTGGAAGTTCTCTAGTGCACCTCTTTAAAGGTGACCGGGATCATCCATCGGACTTCATTACTTGTCAGAACTGAACAGTGATACATCTACTTAAATTGCTGTCAGCCCGGACGACAGAATGGCCCAGTAATCTGTAATTTCCACTGATTGAATTGCTTCCCTGTAAAATTTTTAGGAAGGGAGGTATCTTTCCCAGAAGACCGACTGTTAATTTGACTTGCTGTTAATCAGCATGATCGAAGACACAGCCGAGATGTTTTGCCTCTTTCATCTTGCATTTCTTCTCAGAAGCAGGATTTCTGACGAATAAAAAGACTGCTTGCTAGTCGGATTGCAGCGTTATTTGACAGCTCTACATAATAACTAGCCTTCTACTCTGCCAGCTAACCTACCGCAAAGGATTTAGAGTGATGTTTCTTCAAAAAGGTTTTTCTCGAAACGTCCACAGGACGGGGAGACAATATGACCTCGACCTGCTTACATATCGTTAGGGTTTTTGAGTTTCAGTCAGTCTTACACGCAACAGGCATGTTCTGTACGCTAGCCTGCCATTGGCAGCGTTTAACGCAATCAATACGCAACCTGTGCTATTAGTACCATCGTTCCTGGAGCCAGTACTGCTACCATTAATAGTCCTTCTTTCGTGAATTGTTCACCATCATTTAAGACTTCTCAATCCTCACTCTCATCCACGCTTCCCGTATGTCTTTATGTAGACCGAACCCTGCTCAAACCGCTTTGTATGCGAAAATCTGCTAATCAAACAGTGGATCCGACCGATTGCTATGCCAGTCAGAACAGGGGGTGTATGAAGCGAAATATGCCGTATTAGTCATGCTGTGGTTTACATGCAGTGCTTCTCATCTCTACCTGTCTGCAAGTCGTTGCCTTGGCGATAAGACCGTCAGTCATTCTATTCCGGAGCCCTTTGGAGAGGCCTGAATGGATAAAAAGGGGCGGCTAAGGGTCGCGGCTGTTGGTAAATTTCACCTCCCCCCCCCCCTTCGCGATCGGGCAGACCAAGGTCACCTCGGTCGCGCCCCTGTTTGTAGGCTTTCACTGCTGCTACTTACAAAGGCACCCATAAAAACACCTCGTCAGGGCTCCACGTCTGCAGCGCAGTGACTTTTTATCTCCGCCCTATGCCCTCGACAAATCTAGAGAACTGTGCTAGAAGTCGCATGCTGAGTGAACTGTTTGCTTTTCGCTTAAAATACTGCGCATGTTTTGCGCGCACCCTCTATCTGTTTTGAGCTAAGTAGAACTGACAAACATCGAACATGCAGGATGTCCACTTTTTTCCTGGCTATACAAAATAGTAGGTTGCTCCCATCCGTTCAGATAGTGTCGGAGAACGCATTTAACTCTCGGATATTTCCTTGATTGGCTGTCGGTGTGGGGAAAATTGAGGTAAGATGAGCACTGAAAACCCACTGTAAGATGTGGTTATGTAGCCGCACCTGATGGACAAAATACTGTTAGGGGGCTAGGGTTAGGGGTTAGGGTGACTATTTCTCAACCACTCAAAGCACAAGCTCGCCTTCCTAATTGCTTTTCTTTTGCATAGAATTACTCGACCTCGTCGCCTGTTCGTTACCCGCCCCCCCCGGCTGTAAAGACCCCCCTATTAGCACCGGTCCCGTATTACAGGCGGCTGGGGTTTATTTGCCTCAGGTGCGGCTACATAACCACCCCTGACCCCCACGCCCTCTACACAACATGCGACCTTTCATAATTTTCTTCAAACGATCCCCCTAAATAGGAACGCAGACGTTGAAAGTGGTGTACGTAGGGCTACTACTTACAGTTATTTCAAACCTATCATCAGGCTCCCTAACTCGTAAGTGTTACTATGTTGGTTTGTTGAAGAAGGTGTCTGATATTTGACCTCGCTTTCCTCGAAAACCCCCTGGTCGCTAGGGGTACGAGCAGACATATTGTTTTTGTGTCATTCTCTCAGATCTCGTGTCACAGATCTGTCATTCTCTGCGATTGTGGTCACATGCCCACAGTTGGAAGACGCACGAGACCACACAACGACCCCTCTGCCTCACATCAGCACAGAATCACCTATTACCTTGGTCTTCGTTGTCCTTCTCTTTTTACCTCGATTTTGTAGATATTTGCAATACTGTAATAATATATTTCCTTTAAATGAAATTTACAGAAGCAAGCAAATGACTTATACCCCTAACCGACAGTTGCTCCAGAAATACTGGACTACCATCAGAAACCAATCATCCTTGCTAGCCGCCCTTAACTTTTGTTTGTAATTTATGCCCCTGTAGATGTGCAAACTGGGCAACCTCACCAGTTATAGTCCGATGGCCGATCTTCTCCACGACGGCATCTTCGGCAGCAAACTCAACGAGGTGGCCATGGATGCGGATAAGATAATGGACAAGGTGAATGACTTCGCCTCCTGTGGTTTGCGCACCCTGGTAATGGGTGCCCGCCGTCTTACCGGTCAGGAATGGCAACTGTTGAAGACCCAATTGGATGAGGCACGCGGCAAAATTGAGGGACGCGAGGCAGCCCTTGTGGCAGCCTATAAGGCAGTGGAGGACAAGCTTGTGCTGATTGGCTGTACGGGTATCGAAGACAAACTGCAGGAGGGAGTTCCAGAGACCCTGCGCGCCCTAACTGAAGCCGGCATCCAGGTGAGCCGC
>CACRXP010000031.1:1924578-1989559 GCA_902702965.1 Spirometra erinaceieuropaei | reverse complement strand
GAAAAAGATGAGTCCGGCTATCGTGGAAAGGGTGACCATCCAATCAGCTTACGCGATTGGTCCGCCCCATTACTATATTTGGTACTCAATCTAGAGGCCTTACGGACAGTCGTAAAGTGATCAGTTTTATTTGCGAAGGGAATATAGACTAGGAGAAGGGAAAATGAGATGATCATTTCTGGCTCGCTGACGACGACGACGACTGGGTTGGGATCTCGATTTCCCCAAACTTAAAAGTGGGTATGGTGGGCTAATAAGGCAACAATAACCATCCCAGTCCCCTTAATCTTTGCCAGGATTCCTCCCTGCAAATGGATCCTCCTGAGCTCTGACAGCCACGAATTTGAGCATCAGATAGACATTCCGGAAAGTTCGGCAGGCTCACCGTCCTCAATGTGTTAAGTGGACAGAAATACAAACAGGCAGAAGGAGATTACCGACAAGGACATTTCTGGCTTATTAGCCGTAATTATCCAGCCCTATCTAATCCCACTTTTGGAGGCACCTGAGGCTTGATCCCATAAGCTTTTGGTTATTAATGCAACTCTCTAAGCATTGGGCCAAGGGTAAGAAATGGCCACTTTAGTAGCCCTTGTCTTTGTCCGCGGTCTCCCTCTGCATACGTTAGAAGTCGCCGTACGATTGCCTGCGGGGCTCTGGATCGAGATCCAGAGCACAAAACGGACAAGTAGGTCTCGTAGCGCGATTTCTGAACGCTCTCTGTCATAGTTAATGTGCTCGATCGCACCCGCCAAGACAATGAATCCGTGGCTTAATGGTTCGAGCGTCGGACTTCTAATAACCAAAAGAACGTGAGACGGAGCCTCGGGTGGTGCGAGCTCGGATTGTACATGGCTGGCTGATGACGGCCAATAAGCTAAAAACGGTCGTGCCAGCCTCCCTTGTCTATGTCGGTAATCTCCGTCTGTTCCGTATTACTAGTCGTGTGCGACTGCCCGCAGAACTCTAGATCGGACCCCACAGCACAACGGGACGTGTAGCTCCCTCTCTGAATTCCATATTGCGTGGTGCTTCTTGGTGCCAGATAACTTTAAACCAATAGGGATCTATCCTCTGGAACTTTTCTTTGCTTACTGGTGTTGACGGAGTTGGCAGGAATTGGTTTTGTTATTTACACACCACTTCACGACAACTTAATCCTTGGCTGGTCGTCTGGTCTTGCATAAAATTTTTCATCATAACCCAACGCCATTTCTGTATGCGTCTAAAAAGCTCGCCCGTTGGAATTGTTCACGAAAAATAGGATTATTTTAACACGCAACATAAGCCGATGCACGATCCCGAGAACTGAGCAACCTGTTGAAAAACTTCCAGCGTTTTTGCCGATAATTTGGCAATGACATGAATTTGTGCTAAATTGACTTGTAACAGTACATTCTTGTCGGCGCTCCAGAGCTCTCCATAGGGTCTTTTTCTGATAGTCCTCTGTCTTATCCCTATGCTAAACGGCATGTTAGAACAAGCTGTCAGGCTTTAGTTAGGCTCAAGATACCGCTGATAATACCCTCACCGGCTACACCATCTTTGTGGCCAAAAACAAAACCCTAGGATTATAAAAACGATGAGAATTGCAGTTTTGCTTACTTCGCACCGAGGTGGCATTTTACGTAAACCGTGTTGCGTCTGTTCTTCTGTGTTATTCTTATCTAGGATTTATATCCGAGCCACTTCAGTTGCCCAAACAGAGCACATGTCAGAGTGTATGATCGTCGCCCTGTCGTTAATGTTGGCTTTGTGGTGAATTCGCCGTCATAAATGTCTTTAATGAAGAGACTGTGACACTCGAACTCTTACACGTCACCTCAAACCTGCCATAAACCTCTCTTACTGATAACCGCTTTTGGAGTCTGCGTACACTTCTATTTACAAAAGAGTAAAATAATCATTTTATGGCTTCTGTAAATTACTAACGACTTGCTGACGATTGCGCTCGAAGTTGACGCTCAAAAGGAGGTTTGACCAAATGGAGGCGGGCTGCCCGCACAGACATGGTTGGGCTTATAACACCGCGTTTTTCAATCACCTGCCGAAGAGGGACGATAATTCAGGATGATTGGTGGGACTTGACCAGCGAACAGGCATTTTCTTCGAAAATCGCCTTCGGACTGGAAGCTGGAAGTACCCGCCGGGATGATGGGGAAACGCCAAAACAAAATAGCATTCTCCTTCTTTGAGCGTTTATACTTGCATTTGGCAGAGTCAGGCAAATCAAACTTCCTCAAGCCGTAGTGAAAAATGTTCATTGTGAACGGTCACGGATCAGGACCATTTTTTGCGCAGCTGGCGTTTCTTACTCATTTTTATCATGAATCCTGTTGAGGTTTCCCAAAAACCAGATAGTCTCACGCCTCTGTCAACATAAATACTCAAAGGGTGAATTGCTCAGATATCTGCGCCATCAGTTGATTCCTATTTTGCCAGCAAGCGTGGCCTCAGGCTTTGATCTGGTTGCGTGAAACGTCGCTTTGCGGCGGCAAGTAAGTTCAGCGATTGTTTTCATGCGCGAGTATGTCAGTTAGGAGTTCTTACATCCTTCTAACTGCTGGGATGCGATCAGCGGCCAGTTTTACATGATTATTCCACTTGCAAAAAGTGTTATTTTTGCCGATCTTTTTTATAGGTTTGGATTTTAACGGGCGACAAGGAAGAAACAGCCGTGAACATCAGTTATTCCGCCGGTCACTTCGCGGCCGGTCTTCCCATTATTAGGCTCACGAAACAATCGAATCTGAGGGGCTGTTTGCAGAGAATTGAGGCCCAGTACGATGGCGCCGTAGAGGCACGCAGAGTCGACCCTAACTACAAATTCGGTTTGGTTGTGGATGGGGCCTCGCTCAATTACGCCCTAACTGTAAGCATTTTTTACAAACTTCGCTTCCCTTGCTTTCCCCCACCCCTTCCCGGGGATGTCTGAACTCTGTTTCATCGGTATTGGCCAGTACGTTTACACTGTCTTAAATCAGTCTGAAATTTGGAAAGCTGTTGACGAAAATGACTACGCATATCAGAATGCTAAGTTCTAGTCTGGCAGTCAGTGCCATTCCCGTCCCAGCTCCTGATGCACCCAAAGCCACTTCAGTGGGTCATGAGAACATAAGATTGTGAGATCCGTCCTCACACTGAGCGGCACTGTAGATGCGCCTAACCAGGACCGAAGTCAGATTGACTCACTGGACGCGTTAATCAGGACCGCGCAGACTACCCACCAGCCGACAAATACTGCCGCATATAGCAGACACACGTAGACCTTCACGCCGCGTTAGCCATTGAGCCCAATCCCATCACCAGCTGGTTGGCATGCTCGGACAGTCGATTGGTACGTAGGAGATGGAGCGGAGTAAGGGCCGACTCCCCTGAAAGTCAGCGCATTCCTGGCTGTACTGAATCGAAGGCCTTTTAATATAACACGACGCGCTAAACGTCATGGCTTGAAACGTCGTCCACTGACGGAACTATTGGCTCTTTCTCAGGATGAGGGGTCAGGCTGCAGTGACATCTTCATAATGTGACCTTTTTGGCATTGTCATTGATGCAAGAACCGAACTGCCCTTGTGAAAGCCTGATATATGTAGTAAGTATCGCGTCGCGTGTGGCGCGCGCGTAGACGGACCGTTCAGCTTTGTCGAGCAGTGCGTACGTGTCCACTACCTACCATCTTTACACAGGCTCGCAAGTGGAGTCAGGTGGTTGAGGCCAGAGTATGTGGAAGTAAATAAAACTAATAAATTTATTCACGCGCAAGTCACGTTGCTATGTCCGTTCCAGGGGGATGGGATGGATTTAGTTGCCTCATACTGGAAAGAAGCTGGGTGTGGCTTCTCAGATGGATTTCGTTTTGGGGCGAGGGCTTTTCATGCTTGTGACCGTGTTTATGTCAGTTTTGCATTTCGAAAAAATGTAGTATAGGGCCTAATGTCAGCTGTTTGCAACTCCTTACATGCTAAACTTAGTATTATAGAAGTAGTTTGGCATAGTTGAGAAGGAGGATGACAGCCAACACCTCTGAACGCTCATACAAGTTATTCTTTGCAGTTTGTAGTACTCAGCTTAAATGTTTGTGCAAGCAGTCTTCATGTGCCCGGCAATCCGTTTACCACAGATCTTTCCCCCATGTTCGCTGAATACTCTCACACAAAACTGTAAAGCATATTTTACAACTGCATCCTCGTCAGAAACCGTGGGGAAAACGCTGGCAGTCTGCCGGTCCACCTGTGCCTGTCTCATGCAACAGTAGTCCAAAAGTCAACAAAATACTTGCGCAAAATTTCATCGACCCCCCGACGTTAGAGCACGTCAAAACTATGTGCTAACTCATGAAATGTCGACCAAAATTTCGAAATGCGTTCTCGCTTCCAAAAGATAAATTAAGTAGTGCTGTAAAACTAATCATGATACAGCATAAATCTATAATGATCCAGTTACCTCAGGGTGTCGGCTTTCGAAAGAACTTATTTTCGGCTGCATGCAAGATCTATACTCTGCAAAAAATGACTACTTAAATAGTATGCAATTTTCTCATTGATTTTCGATGCCCTTGAAAATTCAATTATATTTCATGTAAAACATGCATAAAAATATTCATTCTTTTACTTATTCTGTAGAAAATCACGTCTTCTTCCAATTTCATACTCAAAAGAAGAGTATGATTCGGTTTTAAAAAAGTTTCTAATTGTGAGATTTTTTAATACCGTTAAATGACCGTTCATGAAACGTCATGTATCTGCATTTACGAATGTGGCTTGTAAAGTTAACAATATTGCTCAAATCCACTGCTTAATTTTATGAACCTCATATGGTCTCCTCTTAACACCGTAGAGAAATGCATGGTTTTCCGTACACGGAAAATATACAGCTTGTAGTTTTGAAACCCTGAATGCAAGTGTAACGGCAGGTCGAGTTCAAAATTATTCGGGAATTAGAAAAGTTTTTTAAAACCCAATTATACTATTCCTTTGAGTATGAAATTGGAAGAAGACGTGATTTTCTACCGAATAAGTGAAAGAATGAATATTTTTATGCATGTTTTCCATGAAATATAATTGAATTCTTAAGGACATCGAAAATCAATGAGAAAATTGCATATTACTTAAGTAGTCATTTTTTGCAGAGTATAGATCTTGCATGCAGCCGAAAATAAGTTCTTTCGAAAGCCGACACCCTGAGGTAACTGGATCATTATAGATTTATGCTGCATCATGATTAGTTTTACAACACTACTTAATTTATCTTTTCGAAACGAGAACGCATTTCGAAATTTTGGTTGACATTTCATGAGTTAGCACATCTACTGTAAGTCTACTGACTACTACCGGCTTTTAGATGAGAAAGCTAGCTTTTTGCTAGCACATTTAGCGTGGCGAGGTTTGGTTTTGCAGCCGTACTTGATTGATACCGCATGGTCAGCTTACTAAAACAATATTAATTAACATATGTACCTAACTTAGCAACTCACTGGATCAGGAAGGAACAGAGCGCACAAACTGGTAATTCGCAGTGCATGGCCGCTGAAGTGTAACTAACGGAGTTCCAATCCATCTGTAAAATTCCATTAGCAAACCTGCTTAGACACTTGCTGGATAAGGATAATAAAGAGGGCGCAAGCAGGACTCTAAGCACGCGCAGGGAGGCGCGTGTGAACTGATATGTGATGTAAACGAGGATGACGTATAAGCACTCATCCACCGTGGCACAGTCATTCGCTGGATTAAAATGGTAGGGAAGATGCAGAGACGGGATATTTGTAAAGTCAGCGTATTCACGTCTGCCAAAATGTTTTTATGAAGCTAACCGCATGGTATCACTCAGGTGGGGCTGCACGACCAAATTCCGCCCTTTTAGCGTGCGAGCAAAATAGCTACGTCACTGTACCGACGTGCAATCTCAAATGTCATCCGTCAAAGACCGTATTCTATATGCTCCAGGCAAATTTTGACGGAATTCTAAATTGCCAGTAAAATAATTTTTGTGTTTTACCTAACACTAATGCATGTCTGAGCGCAAGCAGTTGTCATCCTCTGCAGTGTTATTTTGTTAAAATTAGTCGCAAGCATTCACTTGCTTGTCCAGACTCCAGAGGCCTAGCCTCAGTCGTGGCCGTCACTTCCGTTTTGACTTTGCCCGCGTACGGTTGCGTGTGAATGCATCTGAAATGGACATCTGGGCGTGCGACCGGCGTTGCTGTTTTGATTGCAGTGTGTGGACGATCTCTCAAGGTCGTTTGCAGTCAGAAGCCACGCCTTTGTATTCCTACTTCCATTCTCTAATCGGAGAAGTCCCTCCTATTCTGAAGCACCTAAAAACTTCATAATTGGAGACCTAGCTCTCCACGGTAGACGTTGAAAAAAGGCCTAGGCACTAAAGAATTCTGAAAATTAAAGTAATTCAAATAAAGTTAGCAGTTCTGAAGAACAGCCTCCAGCCGTATGCTGGTATTGGTGACTACATTGGAGGAATCAGTACCTTGGATCTCAACGAACTAGAACACGTTCGTCTACAATTCCAGGCCGTGGTCTGTGTTATGCGTGATGAAGTAGGAAACGTCTTAACAGTTAAAAGACACAGCAGTTTGGACTGTGATGCCAACGTTTGCATTGCTAACGGACAAGAATCCTGAACCACGAGGAAGTTTCATATGAACCGGAACCTCTAGGACACATAATAGAAAGATAGATTTCATATTGACCCAACGGTGAAAAACTCAGCGCCTCGGTGGGATTTGAACCCACGCAGTAAGGGGAACGCTTTAGTACAGCCAACGCTCTAACCACTTGAGCTACGAGGCCCGCCGGACAACGCGAGTTTAATCACATTTGGGCCAAGTTGCCCGTTGGCTGTACTAAAGCCTTCCCCTTACTGTTTGGGTTCGAATCCCACCGAGGCGCCGAGTTTTTCACAGTTTGGTATATATGAATTACTCAAAATCTGCCAAAATATCTATGAATTACGCGAGCCTAGTAGACATCTGGTGGATTCTAAGTAAATTCTTTAGGAAATCCTGCTTGAGCAGTCAACTTACTGTATCAGATTTGGTGTATTCCAGGCGTTGCAGTAGGCTGGGCGTGTAACTTGACCCAAATGTCATTAAACTCGCGTCGTCCGGCGGGATTTCGTAGCTCAAGTGGTTAGAGCGTTGGCTGTACTAAAGCCTTCCCTTTACTGCGTGAGTTCGAATATCACTGAGGCTCCGAGTTTTTCACAGTTGGGTCAATATGAATTATTCAAAGTCTGCCAAAATATTTATGAAAGATAGATTTCGTTGGGCTTTCGAAGAACTTACGGTATCTTTCATGCCAAAAATTCTTACATGCTAACCAGTTCGGACTCGCAATTGTTCACGTGGTCAGTAGTAATGCTCGTGGACAAAAATGATCTTCCGCCCATTGGACTCACCATGTTTTCGGGTTCTATTCATTGGCGATATGAAAGCCTGTTCCTTTTAGGAAAGGGTACCCAGCATATATTTTTGAGGACTTTGAAACTAGAGATACTCCGTGTGTGCGCTGTGTATGTGTATGAAGTGTTTACTTTCCTCTGTGCTGTCGTTTTCGAAAACGCCTGGGGTCGGGATATTTTCCATTTCAGCCCTAGGTATGCATTCCGAAGCCTCCTTATTAACGGCCACGTAGGACACAGTTACCGTAGCCCAATCATCGGCTCGGAAGACCTGGGGTTGAGCTTAGTCTGTAGGCATCGGATACACCCTAGTCGCCCTCGGTAGGACTTTTTGTGGTAGGTCACAGCCATAAGCACCTCATCCATATTCCAGGTGGCTTTGCGCCAAATTTCAAAGGGGGGTTAGGATTAGGGTTTAAATTTTTGTTAAGGTTATTGTCGGAGTTGGGATTGGGATTAGGGCTAGGGTTAGGACAATGGAATAGGGTAATAATATCAGTGCCCAACCCCTTTCAATTGCAACTGCTCACTACCATGCGGCGGCCTGCAAAAATCCTGAACCGTAGCTCTATAGAACAGAATCACACCCTGTTCCTTTCATTGCAATCAGGACAAATCTATAAGCGCCATCTTCGCCTGGTTCTGAACGTTTCCGCTCACAACGTGCTGACCGTGGACTCACTGCTGAAATGAAAGGACGTTTGACTCGAGATGGAGGGCAAGCTCATTGCGACAGATTTATTGCAATACCGAAGTTTTTGAAAGCCTTGTAAGTTCACTACTGTCGAAACGTCGAATGCACAAAAGCAAACAGCAATTCTAGTGACTTGGCGCGCTGGTCGACCTTGAACTTACAGATATTTCTCCTGCCCTGCGTTGACGGGATGAATTACAACGCCAGCAGTTGTCAAACCCTCCACACATTTTCAAAATGACTGAAAGAAAGAAATATATTAGCTCGATACCGACAACCGCAGTAGGACATTTTGAGTTCACTTTGGCAAACTTGAGCTCGAAATAGTCTGCATCATAACAAGTAGGCTTTGTTGAGCCATTCCGTCCCGTCAATTGTTTCATCCAATGGCACGTTTGTAAGCAGGCTTTGATTATTATGTTCTCTAACGCAACTACTGTCTCTGCTACGGGCCACGCGGGGGGCTGCGCTGGACAACACGGGGTCAGGTCGGAGTCCGACACGCCTTATTGGGCTGTGCACTATAGCAAAAGTCAACATTGGGCCGTGATGGTACGCCTGGGCGCAGACTCAGGCCGCGCCGGTCACCTGCGCCCGATCCGACCTCAGATCTTCTTGACTCTTTCTTGACACCGCGTCCAGGTGGGCAATGGGAAGAGAGAGTGCGGTAGACGCTGCGCAAGTCCCCTATCACTTTAAAGTAGCTCACGCGCAAGTCGCTGTCCCCGCGTCCATCAGGCTGTAAGACGCGAAGCAGGCATCGTCAACAGCTTGAACTTTTATGTTCTGCTCCATTTCTTAGATGTTCTTCTAGAGGGGAGACCTGACGGCAGCGTCTGAAGGAGCGTCTATCAGAAGGAAACCTGGTCTGGACAATACACTAACTTCGCCAGTTTCGTATCCCTCCAAAGAAAATGAACTATAGTCCGGTGTTTGACACAAAAAGCTAAAAATGTTGTGCAACAGATAGCATCAAGGAGGAGCTTAAAAAATCCAGGACATCCTTCGCGAAAATGGGTATTCCGACAGGTACATTGCGAAGAGCATTGCCGAACGACCGGGTAACCCCACAACACTGATTGCCGAAAAGAAAACTTTGCTTCTCAAAGTTCTTATTTGAGGTGACGCTGCGAATGAACTCCTAAGAAGACGCCTAGATCAAGCTGTCTCGTGAACTTTCCCAGCAGCAAGGGTTCGTATTTAATTCTCTACAAACTCTATTTTACGTCATAGGAGTCGACATCTATCCAAAAGTATACGTGTACACCTCACGGCATGGTTGGGAAAATGCCAAACTAAGAGCATAAGCAGCATTATTCTTGCGCATGTTGTTTATTTCAGACATCATGTGGCCCCCGGGGAAGCTTTTCGTGTGATTTATGAGGTCCCATCCTGCTATCCGAAGGTATTGGGACAGCGCTTGTTGGCAAAAGCAGAAGTTGCCGCCATCAGGTTGCGAAAACCTACCCTATGCGCCCAGAAGAACCTCGTTCAGGCTCCGCGTTTACCGTGGTCAAAGGTTGACTAACCACATACAACTTTCTGCGACCTTCCACTCTCGCCCCACCTGTGTTTTAAAATTAACTTTTATCGGTTTTATAATCACTGACATGTTTGACTGTGCCCCGTTCCCATATAATTGTACTGGTTTGAAGAGAATCTATCAAAAGCAGCGTATGCTCGCCAACTCCTCTTCCAAAAATTAAATCGTGCTTCGCGAAGGGTAATCCTTTTACGACCTCTTTATGTTGTATAAGCTTTACAAAACCGTTGAAATTTATTATTCCTCCGGCACGCGCGACCGTCTTTTTGGGGACATAACTCACTTTGACCCATTTCAATCCTCACAGTCAAGTTGTGTGTTTGCTTACTTTACTTTCTTATGTTACGGCTTTTCTCCCAGCTGTCTGAGGATGAACTAAGGTCCAGATGGTCAAAAGAGTAGACTGCTACAACTCCATATGTTGTCGCTATAAGCGTTCCCTTATCTGTTTTCCCTAACGCGCAGACCATCGCCCGGAAACAATTCCTGAAACTCTGTCAACTCAGCGAAAATGTCCTCTGCTGCCGTCTCACGCCCATGCAAAAAGCCGAGGTCGTTAAGCTGATGAAGGGGAGCGCGGACCCAAGACCCGTGTGTGCAGCTATTGGTGACGGCGGCAACGATGTCTCAATGATCCTGGAGGCCGACGTGGGTTTCGGTCTGATGGGCAAGGAGGGCAGGCAGGCTGCCCGCTCAGCCGACTACTCCTTTACCCGCTTCCGTTTTGTGAAGCGAGCCCTCCTCTTTCATGGCTACCATTACTACGTGCGCACAGCCAACTTGGTGCAGTACTTTTTCTACAAAAACCTCGTCTTCGTGCTCACCCAGATGCTCTTCGGAATTTTCTCGCTTTTCTCCATGCAGAGCGTGTACAATAACATCTACCTGCTCATCTACAACATCACGATGACCAGCTTCCCGGTTATGTTCTACGGCTTGTTTGAGCAACGACTACCCCAGCATCTGCTGATGAGTAAGCCGGAGATCTACAAGACTATCAGCGGAAACTCCCTTCTCAGTTGGCCCAACTTCTTCACCTGGCTGGCTTTTGCTACCTGGCACGGTCTGGCCATATTCTTTGGCATCTACTTCCTTGCTGATGCTGGCGTCTCCAATGGCGGCAATTTCGGTAGTGCTGTGGGCACCCTGGATGGTTTTGGCTCCTACATGATGAACGTGGTATTCATTACGGTGACTCTGAAGCTTTTCCTAGCCAGCTATCATTGGAATGTTTTCCTCCTCGCCTCCACTGGTGGAACCCTTGTATTAAACTATCTCATCTTTATTCTCACTAATTTTGTCGTCTTGCCCGTCGATGGTGGCTTCCAACTGTATTATCTGTGGTCCGCGCTAAGTTCTGGTCCATCTGCGGGCATTCTCTACCTCGGTATGATCATGCTTATAAGTCTGTCCCTCTCGCCCGACATTCTCTACCGTGGTTTCACAGATTCGGGGGAGCTTCTGAAATCCGCTCTGTCAAAAGGCAAGGCGGCATCCGTTGCTCCCGCATCTTCTACCTCATCTCCCCGTCCACGGACGCCGGGAAGCAAGGGTGGTGATGTGTTACCGATGGGCAATAATGCCAACTACGGGAGTATAGTAAGTCAGTTTTCAATTTTTTTTATGTTTTCTCTCGTGGTTCCGAGAGAAGATGGTTTATTTGGGAGAATTTTAGACAGGAGTTGTCTGATTATACAAAAACGGAGTTTGACTTTTAAGAGGACAAGGCAGTCTGCTCGACACAATTCGGTGTACTGATTTTTGCATGTGTACAACTTTAATGCATCATCCGTCCTCTGGCAGATAAGGCATGACTCTGCCTTCCGATAATTTTCGACTGAGATCGGGCCCCTGTCTGCCAGTGGTAACCCTGATTACTAAAATTATATCCGGTCTTTAGTAATTACTGTCTTCCTTCTTAGCCACGGCATGTGGATCAGCGTTCTCTACCACCGATCTTCACACCTTGGCGCAGGTGTGCTAACTGCTAAGACAACGTTAGTTCTATTTTAATAATATGGACTGCTTCAAGTGAAAATATATATATATACACGAGCGGCTCACTAGGAGGGCAACAGACCGGACGCAGATATCTGTTTTACGGCCGTTACCGAGTGAGATCCTAAGCACAACAATGAGGGTCAAACGCTTACTTGACATGTTTATATACCTCCCTTCATATGACCTATGACGTACTGACGATCGGTAACGACGGTGAAACAACCGCCTACGTCTGGCCTGTTGCACTCCAAGTGAACTGCTTATGTATCATATGTGGTATGTGTCCCATGACACAACGCTTGTTGTTGTCGGCAACAAGCTGGCGGGCGGACAGAATGTGATTGAGTGAGATCCTATACACAACATTACGGTCAAACGCTTAATTTACATGTATATAATTTGAAAGCATATACGTTCTGTGGGAAAAGGAGAAAGCTTTATTGAGTAAATTTTCGACGTCAGTTCTCCGTGTCGTCGTCAGACTCGAGTAAATGTGCAGAAAACAATTAACATTTCGAACGTGCTACAAAATCAATACTCATTTGGTGTTTCAGCCAGTAAGCGGCCGTCGTGTACGTCAGCACGTATTGATCGGCTTTCGTCTCTTCCACTTCTCTCTGAGATTTTTGCACGTGGCATCGGACTTGATAAGCCTGTTGATGCATGACTCATCAGAGTGCATAGCTTTAAGAAACTGTCGGTCTTTTTTAGATGTATATATATATATATATATACTGTAGATGCGCTAAATCACGAAATGATAATCGGAATTCTGAGATATTTCCGACTGGAAAAGGTTACTTAAGTATGGTTGTAATATTAATTACCGTGCAACATAATCCTATAATAATTCAGTTACTTCAGGATGCCCGCTTTTGAATGAATTGTTTTGCAGCCGCCTGCAAAAATGACTACTTGGTTAGCATGCATTTTTACATTGATTTTTGATGCAATGATAAATTAGAATACATCTCATAGGAGGCATGCATGAAAATATTCATTCTTTTCTCACTTGGTAGAAAATTATGTCTTCTTTAAAGTTTATACTTAAAGGAAGGATATAATACGGTTTTAAAGAACGTTTTCCATTCCCGAATAATTTTGAACCTGAGCAGCGGTTACGCTTGCATTTGGGTTTTCCAAACTCCGACTTGTATATTTTCTGTGTAAGGAAAGCCATACATTTCTCTACGTTATATAGAGCGGTCCATATGGGGTTCATGAAATTTAGGAGTGGGTTTGAGCCATATTTTAAATTTTAAAAGGACCATTAGCAAACTCTGAGACACGAAGATTTATTGAACGACAATTCCGCGGTCTTAAAAAGTTCCGTAATAAGAATAAATTGAATAAACACCCGACCTACAGCGACAGAGAATGACGGGTGGCGAGGCATTGATAAACTTATGTTCGATGAAGTGTTTATGACCCATCTGGTGGACCCCAATGATGGACAAACTGCGCCAGGTGTGTCTGTGCGCATGTTTGCGTTTCTGGTTTCAACTGCTGATCAGGACTATGATTGGCTGAATGAAAGCAAAATAAACCCCATCGGTACTGTATCAATCAACCCACATTCTCCATCGTCCCTCCTCGCTGCCATTATGACTTGGCCGACTTCAGCCTGGTAGTCGGTTGCCTGTTCGTGGCCTTTGTCATTCATACGCAGCTTGCTTGCTTCTGGAAGCCAACAGATCGATGTGTGCCCATTCCTGATTGAATATATATATATATATATATAAATTGGAAACAGGCATCCCAAGAGATATGATTAGGAAGATGGAATTCTTTGGAAAACAGTAAACTTTATTGTGTAAATCTTCGAGACTATTTCCCCAGCTCGTCTTCAGACAAGGGGCGTACAAAAACAATTAACTTCTAGACCGAGTCTAACAAAGGATTCTATGATTAGTTAAAGTCATCTTCTCAGGATTCGCTGAGTCAGTTTGAATCTGTCCTTAATGATCTTGTGTGGCATCTAGATCGATATGCCGGTTGTGCATGCCTCATCTGAGTGCATTGCCTCTAGGAATTTGCGGTCCTTCCTTATTGGGCAGGCGCCAGCAATGCGAGTGTTTTCCAATGCAAATTTGTGCCCAGTGTCCAGTTTGTGCATGGCCACCTGGGATATATGGTCGCGTCTCTTTACCCCTAACGAATGTTCATGTATACGGGTTGAGACAGATTTGTCAGTTTGGCCACAATAGACCGCATCACAACTAGAATATGGGATTTTGTAGACAACACCTTTTGAGGTAGACAACCCTGTCCTTAGGGTGTACAAGCTGTGTGCGTAAGGTAGTTGCCGGCTGATGTGCTACGTGTATCTGGTACTTTTTTAATTGTCTTTCAACGAGCTTAGGTGCATTTCTCACGTATGCGAGAGTTCGCCAGGTAATTGATTTTGGTGCCTGAGCGGCCGTAGCACAGGAAATACCTTTTCTCTTGAGGTGCCGGTGCCTCATGCATTGACGTATAAAGTCATGCGGGTACCCATTTTGGGAGAACAGTTTGTAGAGATATTTCATTTCTGCTCAATAACTTGTTTCATCAGAGCAGTGGGTTTTGGCTCGATTCAGAATGCTGTAGACTGTACTCGGTTTGTAAGAAACAGGGTATAGGATGACCTCTGATCCTAGATACAAGTACAGATCAGCGGGAACCCAGGATCGGCTGTAAGAACGATGATGTTGTGCTAAGCAAGAGGTGCATCCCTCAACCCGTCTACCTGCAACCTCCCTCTCTCTTTCTCTCACACCTCACCCCTTTTTCCACGTTTCGTCCTTTAGAATGTTTCCAGACCTGGTAAGTAGAGTGGTGTGCACCTCGTCAACTTATAAGGAAAATGTTTCTTGCATTTCATTCCCTATCCTGGCCGTCCGTAACGCCATCGTCACAGAATTGAATTTACTGAATTACTTTTCCTGCATCTTGAGAAGCCTATTCCATATCTACCTTTGAGGTAGTTAAGCTACTTTCCACAGCCTTGCCGTAATCATGGTAGGTCACGTTTTACAAAGTATTCACGAGCAAAGTTTGTATAGTACCTTGAACCCCCTAGATCCTA
The DNA here is from genome assembly GCA_902702965.1 of Spirometra erinaceieuropaei. Taxonomy (NCBI): domain Eukaryota; kingdom Metazoa; phylum Platyhelminthes; class Cestoda; order Diphyllobothriidea; family Diphyllobothriidae; genus Spirometra; species Spirometra erinaceieuropaei. The sequence goes on along the minus strand of CACRXP010000031.1, from coordinate 1,974,841 downwards.
CCTATTAATATGGTAAGATTCTGAGGAATATTCGGTTGACTTCCGTGTTGATAATGGAGCATAACTGACAGAATGTTTCTTTGAAACAACGATATTCGCACAATCCAATTACCTTTACGCTGCTTCCGATCTTCATAAGTATTTTTTAAAATATCTGTTATTTATTATCCTAAGCCGACATCAGTATAGATCCGAACTCAGACGATATAAAAGTCCTCTTTAAGGTCTTCTCTTCATTTATTTAAAGAGAATCCTCCCAACCAATGACTCTTTGAATGATGTTGACCTCGCTAACCGTAATCGAAACTTGCCGCATTGCTGTGGATTCTGCGCTCATGTAACTTAATAACTGCATGATCAACTTGTGTGTGAACAAGTAAACAGGGTTTAAAGCTGCATTTTGTGTGAAGGAAGCGTAGTATTTTAAAGTCTGTCAGGGCTTTCCACTTGTCCCCCTTGGTTTCATCCACGAACTTCTGCTGACGTTTAAATTTTTCAGATGATTTGCGGGTTGAACTACCGGCCCTTGTTTTAGTAGCAATTGACTTCATTTAAGCTCCGAAAACCCTAAAGACAGGTTGTTTGATTCAACAGAGCCCTCGTGAATCCTACACAATGCTCCTGCGTGGAAACTCATATAGTACCTAGGTCGAAGTGCGATGTGCCTACCAGCTGACTAATCCTTCAACTTCTTTTGCGTAAGTAACTGTTCAGCGAAATGGTCTCGGCTAACCACCGAATAACTTTGAACGCTTGACTGGTCTTTAATCGGTCAGCGTTTGGATGCCTCACTTGTTTCGCATCTTACCTGTAACACCCTCTCTCCCTCTCTCTAATCGCAAATTTTAGGCTCTCACTCATTAGGATCGCTTACATCTGGTGATACCTCCGCCTGAAGGCAGAAGTCAATAACTACTAACATGTAGTAATTAATAGATCATGGAAGTGTGTGTGTTCCGGATCAGTGGTGGTACACCTAGGTGCAGGTTTTCGCCATGTCAGCTACCTGCGCCCTTTCCCACCTCCGGCCATCTTGACTCTGTCTTCACATCGGGCCCAGGCGGGAAGTGCGAGGGAGTGTGGTAGATGCTACGCAAGTTTGGTATCACTGTAAACTAACTCACAGGCGAGTAACTATCCCTGCTCTCATCCTGTTGTGGGGCATACGGTGGACATCGTTGAAATCAACGGCCAAACTGTCGTGTGTGTGTTTGTGTGGTTTATATTTTCAGTTTCCATCTCGGCCATTCGGTCGCCATACGACATTTGCACGGACAAATACATGAGCGTGTTCCTATTTAACTCTGCCTTCCAGCAAGTAGGAAATACTAGGTTTGAACAAATGTATGCTAGTCAACTATGCTTTATACTCCCTCAATAAACCACACTGTGGAAATAAACTTCTCACCATCTACGTATGCGGCTAAGCCCAGAACCTATTAATCACCTATTACGAACGTCACTTACGAAGGGTCTTTGCAATATGGCGCAAATTTGTGAGGTCGATAGACTTCTACGCACTCTTTTCGCTATCCGCGGCCACGAATTCAGAACATTTCCCATTTGTGACTGTCGTCAACGCCCTTCGGAATAAAAGTGAGATATGTATATATGTGTGTTCCTCCCAACGTATTCTGTCCAATGTAGTAGGTGAGTATCTCAAAATTATTTCGATTTTTTGCATTTTCGGCAAATTCTTTATCATTCTTCCGGCAGAGGAGTCTGTTAAAGTAGCCGGAAAAAGTTCCCAAGAGTTTGCATAAATAACTTACCTAAAGCTTCCAAACTAACCGCTAATGTTTCTTCCTCGCCTCACTGGTCAACGTGCGCATATAGTGGCCAATCAGCAAGCGCGCTAATCTGTGCTCATATCCCTCTTTCGCTTCAGAATACCGGTTTCGACGTTGGTCTAGAGGCCTTTCCGCCGTTACCGGGCGTCTCTTCCGCCAACCGCAGAACCCCCCTTCCGTACAATATTTCTGATTACTTAAACGGTTCTGTGCCCACCGAAGCGGGTTTCCCTCAGCCGCTAGTATTACACGGTCCGCCACCTCCCTGCCTCCGGCTGTTTAATCCGGACTGTGTCATAAATACTGACTTCGCATCCCAACCAGAGCCATACATGAAGGCTTCCGGCCCAGCCGAGGCTGGCTGGTCACAAAGTGGACCTTCCTTACCCGTCCCCCGTCCACTGAGGTCCTACGAGTACCGAACCGGCAGCCCAATCTCGTTCTTGGAGACTGTAAAGACAAATTGAGCCCCCACCCCTCCCCACACGCACACCTCCCCTCCCCCGCCTTGCAGATATAAGGCATGTATCTTACCAAGTCGCAGTTCTTCACCACCCCACCAGTATCTGGGATGGACCTTCATATGGGGGGTTCACTTACACCCACTCTTTTCGACTGCCCCCCAGCTGCACTTGTGAATGTGAATAGCCACCCGCCTTCTCCTGCCTCCTACTTGAAGCCCTCTTGCCACTGATGTCCGTCCATGTTACCTTGTTGACCCCTCATGACATTGTTTTGCTTTTCTATGTTTTCTTTTTAGAGTATTTTTGACAACCAATAAGAGAAGAGAGCCTTTTGAAAGAAATGAACCAACAACTTGTTTCTTGCTCTGTGGTCCTAGCAGGTTCGAAGTGCAGAAAACCGCACAATGGGAGACGTTTGGACGCGTCTCGCCATATGACTGTGTTCCGTATGTCGCCGAGATGGCGGACGCAAGTAGGTCCAAGGATAGGTTTCCTGTGCGCGTGGAGACGGCTGGCTGTGGCAAAGCACTTCTGTGGACTATGCTTCCGGCAGCTAATAACTCCTGACGCAGCATCTAATAGAAAGAATGATAGCTTTCAAGAAGGTTGCACTGGTTGTGTGTGTGCCCCCCAAACGACCCACGTGGTAGATGCGCTGGACCAACAAGGGGGCCACATCGGATTCTGGCAGGCGTTATCTGTGCGCAATAACAAATGTCAACACTTACGGGGTGCGCTGGCAGACCCTGTTTCGGCAGTCGTCGCACAACTGGACCACTGCCATCACCCCATTGTATTTGTGGTCAAAAACATGGTTATTTTTTGTGTGGACCAGGGGGTGCGGAGTGGAACGCCAAGGTGAGGATCCGTCCAAGCCATCCACCTGCGGCCTCCCGCGTCTCCGATCTTCTTGACTCTGTCTTGACACCGGACTCAGGCGGACGAGGAGGAGGAGGAGAGAGTGTGGTAGATGCAGCGCAAGTCTACTGACACTATAAACCCCTGCGCAGGTCACCTTCCCTGCTCCCATTACCTGTTGTGGGACATACGGTGGACATCGTCGAAATCGACAGTCGGACTATCGTGTGTGTGTGTGTGTGTTGGGCTTTTGATTTCTATGCTAGGTGCGGCAGTGATGAAATCTAGACTGCTGTGCTAACGTTGCCAACTCCTCGTGTGGCTGTTGGCTGTGGCGTAAGGCGGAGTCGCGAAATTTAGTAGGAAAGGCTATAGTGGTGCCTCACCCTTCCGTGGAGATATCTGCTCTAGCAATTCGAAGGCCTGATAAAGTCTGCTCGAGGCAGAGTTTTTCCGGCCCAAAATATTAACTTGGCGCATTATAAACTTCTAGCGGTTGGCCACGAAAATATAGACCGCCTGTTTTGCAGATGAGATTGCCCTAAATTCCAGGCGGGTCCGTGTTAAGGGTTGTGTTGATTAATAGGGTAAGGATTAGGATAATATTTGGGACAATGGACTAGGAACCCCCCGGAATTCAGCAAGGCAAACTGCAGTACGGGTGGTCCATATACCCGTGTCAGGCCCTCTTACCTACATCATCATTATAACCGCGGGAAAGGAATTCGATAAGTGCGTTGTGCTTTGTTGATTCAGTAGTAGGATCCTTTGGTTAAAACCTGGCGCGTATCTCATTCGATCGGGAGATCGACGAACCCCCATTTTGAGGCTGTGACTTTAAAATGAAGGCGGCGTCGTGCTCCGTTCAGGCTGGAGTTATGGGAGGACATTATGTGTCTAAACCCAGACCGAGTATTTAGTGTCCATCAGTCATCAGTGGGGTGTATGTGCAGGGAAGACGACGTAGAGGGCTAGGAAAGCGGAAAATACAGCCAGTCGAAGACCTGCGAAGCAGGTGTACAATTAAAAACGAACAACCAGGTGCACACGTGTAGGAGTCCCACGAAAATTACAAGGACAAATGAAGGCTGAGGAAAAGAGCATGGTGGCATAAAGCAAAACGAAAGGGTAGGAGGTCAGTCGTTCTGCTTGGGGCAAAAGCGAAAGTTAATGGAGTGTGGACGCAGTTGTTTATAGCAAAAAAGACCGATAATACTTTTTTTCTACCTCAGTGCTATTGGTTTCTTTCGTTTTTTTGGTATTTCAAAGCATGCGAAAACAAAAAGACTTCCAGCTGGGATGTCACTGACCTTGAAAAAAGTATCGATCATATATTTCCTTAGCCAGACTAACTTCCTCCTTACAGTTTGATTCACTAATAATACGGCTTTTCTTAAAACGCACAACTCTGTGGGATCAGAGACATTTAAGTCTGGTTAACGACATGTACGAACCTGCAAGCGCAGATGAGGTTTCCACCACTAGGCTCACGTCCACAGCAGATCGACACAACTTCGTCCTGCGAACTAAAGCATGGTGGGTATCGGAAAACAAACTGACTAAGAAGAAGAAGATACGATCACTGGAATAGGAAGTTTATTGCCCTGCCGTTTCGCATTTCCACTGTAACCCATCATCAGAGACGGTTACAGGTCAAGGTCTCCGACAACTTGGTGACGGCCATCTTGTGCTTCACGTGGTGCGTGCTGAGACAGAACGGCGCTGAACATCCACCTCCCTCACCAATATTGCCCCAGCGGCGAGAAGGCTTCAAGGACGACCGGAGATGGGTGTGGAGGCAGTGGATTATGCTGCCATAAAGGCCACATTTAAGAAGGGGTCACGACAGCCTCGCTCTCGATTCTGAGAACCGACCCAGTCCGCTGGTTGGCATTCTACCAAGGCACAACTCTTATCGTGTCGTGGTAAACTGAAGAGCAACATATTTGTTTTATGAAGGGCACACGCTGTGCTGCGAGCATAGATTTTCCGGTGTCAACCTCATTCTCTTTTCCCTCACCCACGCATCAATCGATTGTCCGAGTCTGTCAAGCAACTGAGGATGGGATTGGGTTAGGGGACTCACAGGGCTTGACGACCCGTCTACGCGCACCATGCACGACCTGGTTGTAATTTTATGTATCACTAGGCCTCCGGTCTTTTTGATTCTGTCTTTACACCGGGCCCAGGTGGGGAGTTGGGAGACGAGAGCACAGTAGATGCTGCGCAATTCTACCATCACTTTAAACTGATTCACGCGCACGTCACCGTGCCTGTTGCACCTTGGTGTGCAGCACACGGTGGACATTGTCGGAATCGACGGTCAAACTGTCAGGCGTAACATACACGACCTGATTGTCATTTTATGTATCACTAAGGAACCTATTTTCACTTCAGTGGGGTACGAATGATTTTAAATGCGACGTTACGCCAATCCTATCGGCCCTGGCAGACTGGATTGCAAGTTTTCTGGAGGAATGATGCATAATGTATGACGCAGCCCTGTCGCGTATGAGCATTATGTGCGATAGATTCATGTGTAAGCTAGGAGATGTGTGCTCCAGTGGGGTAAGTTTCTGTGATAAGGTCTGAATCCTCCCTCCAGTATGTGAACAAACAATGCACATCGACTGCATCCTCGGTAAGCTTACTTTGCCAGTTAGTCACACGATTTGACCGTGTGGAAAGAATGCATGAACATAAAAATGTTCCTGCCAATCATGCAATCCTAGGCCTTTCGCCCAGATCTACATTTAAAACACGGCAGACCACTAGGCCATCCCCTTTCTCACTTGTTTGATCCTGAATTATTTCAGTGCCCTCTAGATCACTCTCTACAATAGGTGAGCTAACATGAAATGTCGGTCGAAATTTCGAAATATGTTCTCGTTTCGAAAAGATTAATTAAGTAATGTTGTAAAATTAATCATCGTCCAGCAAAATTCTATAATGATCCAAGTACCTCTGGGTGTCTTCTTTTGAATGAACTTATTTCCGACTACATGCAAGACCAATACTCTGCAAAAAATGACTACTTCAGTAGCATGCGACTTCCTCATTGATTTTCGATGCTCTTAAAAGTTTAGTTATGTTTCATGAAAAAATGCATAAAAATATTCATTCTCTTATTTATTCGATGGGAAATTGCGTCTTTTTTCAAATTTATACTCGAAGGAAGTGTATAATTCGGTTTTGAAAAAGATTATATTTGTGAGATTTTTCAATGCCGTGAAATGGCCGTTCATAAAACGTCATGTATCTGCATTTACCAATGTGGCTTGTAAAGTTAACAATATTGCTTACATCCACTGCTTATTTTTATGAACCCCATATGGTCTCCTCTTAATACCCTAGAGAAATGTGTGGTATTCAGTACACAGAAAATATACGGCTTGTAGTTTTAAAACCCTGAATTCAAATATAACAGGAGGTCGGGTTTAAAATTATTCCGGAATTAGAAAAGTCTTTTAAAACCAAATTAGACTCCTTTTTCGAGGATAAAATTGGAAGAAGACGTGATTGTCTAACTAATAAGTAAAAGAATGAGTACTGGCATGCATGTTTTCCAAGAAATATAACTGAATTTTCAAGGACATCGAAAATCAATGAGAAAATCGCATGCTACATAAGTAGTTATTTTTTGCAGAGTGTAATTTTTTCATGCAGTGGGAAATAAGTTCGTTCGAAAGAAGGTACCCTGCGGTAACTGGATCGTTACAGAATTGTGCTGCATGATGATTAGTTTTACAACTCTATTTAATTAATCTTTTCGACACGAGAACGCCTTCTGAAATTTCGGCTGACATTTCATGAGTCAGCCTACCTACTTTAACTACGGAGAGCTAGTCAGTTGCCTAAGGGTTACGATGCGACCGAACGAGGGCGTGCATACCGTGTGAAAATTTGCCTAGCCGGATTTCGAATGCATCAGCCTGTAAAAGAGAGCTCCCTGTATGCCTGCAGTGCAGTCTTCAAAAAAAGTCGAATGCCGTCACTTGGACTGAAACTGCAATTTATAGGTCTGGGACAGAGAAGGTGATCTCATCTCCTGAAGCTATGTCAAGCCCTAGTTATGACTCCAAATTGGGAATATACGACTCCAACGAAGTCCCTTTCGCCGAAGAAGGCAATCCAGGATAGACGCACGGTGATCAGGGGTAGGTAGGGATAATCATCAAAGGGGATAAAGACATTTGTGAATACGCGGGGCAGTTCGTTTAGAAACAAGCGAAATACCGAGGATCAATAAACGGAGCCCTGAGAAACGTTACCGAAGAGTGGCAAATAAGCAGAAGTTACACCGCTGACAGGTTGGCCCATAGTATATTGGATTAAGAGTAAACTGACCAACGTTGTGTCCAAATGTTTAGTGAATAATTTATAATTTGCCATGCTAAAAACCTTGCTAAGGTAAACTAGGGGGACCTGGTCAGCGGTTAGGACATAACTCATCCGGGGGAAATCTATTTCGACTACATTTCGGGAGGTTGCAATAGTAGCATTGGGACGTTTTTCAATATTCTGCACACGACGACTTTGAAGTAGCACGGTCATTGACTGAAAGCCAAACCGATTTCCACTTCAGTAATGTGTAGAAGGGCTCTTCTGTTTTGGGCAGTAGCCCATCTCATAGCAATACGTTTAAACATTTGCTTAGGAGGGGACGTGATAGTCAGTACATTAATCACATTGACGCAGTGAGGTCTTGCCTCATAGGGTTTTTTCGTCGGGGGAAAGGAGAGTAATTATATCTCCTCATCCACAATTTCGGGTGAGCGTCGATTTGTCTCTCGGCCTGTGAGTATGCTCCGTAAATTTTGATGAGTCTTATCATCTGTTCACTTCCTCCGTGTATACTGTTACAGCCAAAACATTTTTACGCTTCGTTGAATAAGCATACATGAGTTTGTTTTCTTTTCGGAACTTAATCCGTGCGTTCCTTCTCACTCCAATATTTTTCATGACGAGAAAAAGAGGAAAGAAAATTTGCGGCAGGTGCGAATTTCACAGAGCTTTACTTTTTTTCTCACAACAATTCAATGCGTTCTTCCCCTGATATGTTCGGCTTTGTTGAGACTGCTTAAAGGCGCAGAAAATAACGGTTCACTCGGTCCTCCGTTAAAACAAACGTCAGACTGCAATGCCTATTCTGCCCTTCGGACTTAATGGCATTCTTGGTTAGGTGGACACAATACCCTTTTTACCTGCGACTGGCTTTTGTGATGCATCTACAGTAGGTGGGCTCACTCATGAAATGTCAACCGAAATCCCAAAATGCCTTTTCGTTTGAAACTATTAATTAAGCAGGGTTGTAAAACTAATCAGTCTGCGACACAATTCTATAATATTTCAGTAACCTCAGGATGCCGGCTTTCGAATGAACTTCCTTCCGGCTGCATGCAAAATTATACTCTGTTAAAAACGACGACTTAAGTAGCACTAATGTTTTTCATTGATTTTCGATGCCCCTAAAAGTTCACTTATATGTGCTTTAAAACATGCATAAAAATATTCATTCTTTTGCTCATTCGGTAGACAATTACGTTTTCTTCTAATTTTCTATTCGAAAGCGGGGGATACTTCTGTTTTAAAAAGTTTCTAATTGTGGTACTTTTAAATACCGTGAAATGGCCGTCCATAAATCGTCATATCTCCGCATTTACAAATGTGGCTTGAAAGTTAACAGTATGGGTCCAATCGACTCCTTAATTTTATGAATCCCATATGGTCTCCCTTTACTACTGTACAAAAATGTGTGGTTTTCCGTACGCGATAAATATACGGCTTGTAGTTTTGAAACCCCCCATCCAAGTGTGACGGTAGAACGGGTTCAAAATTATTTGGGAATTGAAAAACTTTTTAAAACCGAATTACGGCCATCTTTCGTGTATACAGTTAGAAGAAGACGTCATTTTCTACTGCACATGCGAAAGAATGAATATTTATATGCATGTTTTCCATGAAATACAATTAGACTTTTAGGTGCATCGAAAATCAATAGGAAAAATGTATGCTGAGTAATTAGTAATTTTTCACAGAGTGTGGTTTTTACATGCAGCCAGAAGAAAATTCATTCGAAAGTCGGCATCCTGAGGCAACTGAAATAGTATAGAATTATCATGCAAACTGATGAGTTTTACAACACTACTTGATTAATCTTTTCGAAACAAAAACGCGTTTCGCAATTTCGGTTGGCATTTCATGAGTGAGCCCATCTACTTGTGATCCTAAGTTTAGAAATGTCTTGATTCTCGTCGGCCAGCGAACAAGGCTCTGAGTCCGTCTTGCTATCCTAATGCTTGTGTTCTTGGAGGAAAGAGTGAAATGACAGTTTGGCCGTCGTTCAGCAGCAGAGTGAGAGTGGAAACGGTGATTTACGTGTAATTTGGCTGATAGTGATAGCACACTTGCGTCGCTTCTGCCGCACTCTTCCCCCCCCCCGCATCCGACCCCAACAGGGCCCGGTGTCAGGACAGAGTCAGGAAGGCAAGAGAGGACGCATGAAGACCCGCGCCCAGGCGTGTCACTACACAACTTTGTCCACAATTTACACTGACCAGAACAGTACACAAGAAAAAAGAGTAGCAACTCGGATCCAAAACGGCTTGGAGTGGGTCCGTACCTGGACGTGCTGACATTTATTATAGCTGCAAATGAACTCGCCCTGTGTTGGTTCATCGCATTTACCGCGTGGTCCGTTTTGGGTGCACGAAGAGGGAGGTGGATGGTGCGTCAAGGTGGCGTCCTATTTAACATCGATGGCCTTCGTCGCCTGCAACGACCGAATTGCTAATCAACCGTACAACCAAACAATAACCGTTAATCAAATGTTCAGCTATTCAAGAATGCCTCTAAATAAACAGTACTGGTAAGCAAACCTACAGTGTGATTTCTGTAGACATTTTCCTAAAACCTGTATTTCACGTATCTTCAAGATTTACTGCACAACTCGTGCACATTAACGAATAACTAATCAGTATTCAGAGAAACGGGGAATCGCTATTTGTACAGACAAGTCAGTGCTTTTCGATTAGCCACCGATATATAGAAATGAGGAATTTGATATGATACCAGTTGATTTTCTTCATCAACGACGAATTTACAGTGAGGAGTTCAAGCACGAAAACTCTAGTGAACTGAATGTGACGCCAATTATCTCGTCCCATGTCTCATTCTACAGATAATCAGCCTACGAGTGAAATTGATCTCCTTTTGAGGAACAGTAGAGTGTAGAACCGCACATGGCTTGCAACTCAAAGATATACACAAAAATTCAGTGCGACTGTAAACATCATTTATCATCCACCGTTCCCATTGGTTGAAACTTCCTTGCCTTCCTGACTAAATGTAAGCTTAGCGGTGGCGTTTTATTCAAAGACAGTCACTTTTTAAAAAAATTACATTTTGATTTTTTTAATTATCTCACTCACTTTTTCGCCAAATGACAACGCATGACAAGATTTTCGGCAGAAATTTCTCTATTTTGTCTGTGTTCTTCCTCTCCATCCTACGTGTTGCTCACCCGCAAGACCCCCTTCATCATCATTCAACGTACGACATGGTTTACACGCAAATTCTAGTTACTTGGGGTCGCACACCCTACCGTTGCCTCCTTTTGTCCAAAAAACATTAATTGCCGGTATTTCTACTTATTTGGCCTTATATATTTGGCTGGAGGCGACAGAAAGCGAGAGTTATGTAGCTGTCTAGCAAGTAACATGACGCATCTTTATCTTACACATGCACGAGTGCTCTTTAAGTTTGTTTGTCTACCTAAAATATGGTCTCCAGACGTCAGTGTAAACTTCGCCAACAGTGTCGGTCGTCAAGGGTTTGCCGCTCATTGGTCCTCATGAATCTCGTTACTAAGTAGCAGACGTTCTTTTAAACCTTTCTTTGTAGCACTTCTTCAGGGTCGCCAGAAGCGTAGGCGTAATAGTACCAGAAAATATTTCTATTCTGCTTCCCTTTTATGCGTAATTTTATTTCAGTTTTTAAGTAAAGCTGTAGGATAGCGAAATTCTTTCAAGGCCAAAACGTGAACATGCTAGTTGTCATGTGTCGCGATTTACATCTGGTGCTCCCTGTTTACTGTTTAGAAGTTGAGAGGATATGTTGGGCTTTTTAACTTGTCCTATTGATAGTGTCAGCGATGTAGTTTAATTATAGGCCTACGTCTGATGTAGTCATTGCGGCCTCAATACTACACTCTAAGACGTTCATCAGAGCCTTATCCGAGGTACGTGTGTAAGGCTCCTCTTGCACTATTTTCTTCTCTTTCGGTGCTTTTACCTCTTTCGCTGATCTTCTCATATGTGTCAGCACATGGGCTTGGTGTTATTAATGGCTACTGGCCTTCTGTACACCAGAAATGACCATTCTAGAGCACCTAAGCTTTTTGCTAACGCCGTTTGGTGGTGTAAATAAAATCCGTCTCGTGCATTGTTAATCAACTCTGCCAATCATAGAATGCGACGATGTTCATTGTGTGTTCCACAACGAGGAGGGCGCAGGCTTATGACTTGGACGTGAAGTGAGTTTCAGTGATAGCAGACATGCGCAACATCTGCCGCGTCCTTTCTTCTCTCAACCATTTTAAGCCGGGGGCAAGAGAGAGTCGGAACAATCAGGGGTGGACTTTGCCCCAATGAATGACACAGTTAAAAGGCCACTCTATGCGTGGCACTCATGACATACTCCCCAGACATGTACCAGATATTCATAGAAAAAAGGGGAACTGCCCGGATCTCGCGTGCTTAAGGATGCCACGGAGGCCATGTTCACATGCGGTTATTGGATCTGAAACCCAGTCCGCAGACCAGTCACTCCACCTACCCGCATCGGGTCGAGTTACGCCGTCAGTTGTCAGTCTTCCAAGCAGTATACAGTGCCTTTCACAAAATAATGGTTCTTGGGAATCCTTGTCATACCTTAACCATTCTATTTGGTATTGTGAATCCTTTCCCAGAGAGGCGAATATAGTGTTTGAATACGTGTTATCACTGACTTCAAAACCTCATAACGGTGGAACACTACAGTGCAAAATCTTGGAAAATATTATGCTTACGTTAAACTTTTCAGAAGCTCCACACTGCCCACACGTTCTCTTTTCAGCCAAGGTTTCTGTTCTCCAGAATTATCGAACCCCTGTTTCAGGACAACGGACTTAAGCTTCGTAAGATGAAAACACAACTGATTTTGATGCCACTCGTATCAGGCAATTCTTCTACAGGTCTTTGGCATGCAAATACCCAGTCATCAGTCCTTAAATGGGCTTGTGAAAATTGGGTCTCAAATAACTTGCCAATGTATAGACCTTACTTGAAGTGACTAACGCCTACTCACGTGTCAGTTACGATGCCTGCCGCTGCTGGATGCGTCATCGCCATTCCGACTCACTTTCGTATGATTTTCTTTGCCCTCGGCCCGTCACGCATTAAATTCAAAAACATTTGGTGTTAATTAATTTATGGTATGCAGTGGAACCCCGCATTTTCGCGGTCCGATATTTTGCGGAGTCAGTTGTTCGCAGACTTCTTTTTTCGTAGAGCATATATAAAGTATTCACTGATTATTTCCACTTATTTTTGCGACCAAATACATTTTATGTTAAAAAACTGATTTAGTATTTTGCCGTCCTTCTCCACTCCATGAAGAGCGGACCTGAAGGAACCCCTGAAGAATTGCAGAAGAAGAAGGAATAGAAGTGCCCCCAAAGGTGATTTAACTCTTCTACTTTGTTGCACGGGCATATTTATGTCATCGTATACTGGACCGCACAGCTGAATCATTCTCACCATTCACTTTTATCACTAACGAGTAGCCGTACAATTTACGTAGTCGTGAACTTCTAATTATTTCATGTATTTATTTTTTAAATGCATATTTCAGTACTTAAGCGTAGTACTTAACTGTTTCCTGTACTTCTGATTGTACAGTGCTACTCCTATACACTGTATACGTCACAGGAAAACGGTAAAGCTTCGGTGCTGTATGAAAAAGTGCGCATGCCTAAATAGAGGGATAACTAAATTAGCTTTCGTCTCGGCAAGAGTAACGCATGTAGGTGTTTTCACGCGTAGCTATAAACGGAAGGTTTTTTACAGGTAATATTGAAAGGTGAATTTAAACTAACATTGAACTGTTTTCCCATGAGAGTTTTGTGTGTTTTGCATTAAAATATGCAGTTGTGGGCGTTTTTAGAGGGGTTTCAAATATTCGCGGATTCCAACTGTTCACGGGTAGCTGTGGTCTCTAACTCCTGCGAATAACGGGGGTCGGGTGTACAAGTCATGCTGAAAGTGCGTTCACCGATCGTTACCAGGACATGATCGTCACGTTTTGCCTTGATGCTCGACTGTTCGACCGTCCATTCCGACGAGCTCCAGCGTGTGCTATGCAGAAAGATGCAACAGACACGGTGACACGCGCGTGAATTAACTTAAAGTGATAGTAGACTTGCGCAGCATCCACCGCACTTTCTCCTCCCCACTCCCCACCAGGACCCGGTTTCAAGGCAGAATTAGGAAGACCGGAGGCGGAGGAGTGCGCAGGTGGCTGGCACGTCCGGACTCGCACCTAGGCGTGCCACCACACTCCCTGGTCTATAAAAAAAAGTTGGGTAGGATTTTTCACCAACAACAACAGCAACACCCCAACAGGGGTCAGAAGGACGAGGATGATGACTGGGCAGCCATGCCCACCATCTATACACCCAGGGGAAGGCAAGCGCATCTACCGGCAGGGAATCAAGTGTCAGGGAACTGCCAGCGCATACCAGGCTGCAAGGGCCATTGTTTGCTATACTGGCGTAGTACACGCTTGCAGACCTTTTGACCTTGATGCCTAATGTGGCACTCTCGCAGGCAGTCGCATGGTGATGTTTCATAGGAAAGATGCTGAAAAGAGTGGTGGACAATTCGTAAAAAGCGTTGTCAACGCTTAATAATTATGTAGTTTTGCATGTGGCCATTTCGTTTGTTTCTGGACAAAGCTAATAAAAACCATTTGTATGGCAATCTTATAGCCCCTGACTAAGTTCAAATAATCGGACTGAAAATTTCTGCATGCGTTTGTACTTTGGATACTTGACCTCATCACTTAATACTTTAGCGAGCATGAGCAATTTTTTAATCATAATTGAAAATCAACACTACCTATTTGGCTTTCATGCTGCGGATTTTCAAGTTAGGAAGGGGATATGCAGTCGTTTCCGCCGCTAAAGCCGACGGGCTGGTATATTTTGCTGGTGAGAACTGTGGACAAATGCGACTTGAGGCACGCGTTTATCGGGCTACGCCGAGTCCACGAGCGCCCATAACTACTGCTGTTCGGGCGTGTGTGGTGTCCGTTTGTTTAACGACCACGCACATTACGTTATTTCCCAATTTACCGATCTCATGAAGTGCTGGCTGAAATTCTAAAATGCGTTTTTGATTAGGAAGGATTACTTAGGTGGGGTTGCAATATTGATTATCATGCGGCATAATCATATAATATTTCGGACTCGCTAGGATGTTGGCTTTTGAATGCACTTTTTTGTCTACCTCCTACAAAAATCACACTCGCTAAAAATGACTACTTAAGCAGCATGCAACTTTATCGCTGATTTTCAATGATCTTATAAATTTTAATATATTTTGTAGAAAACATGCACAATTGCAGGCATTCTTTTACTATTTTGGTGGAAAATCACGTTGTCCTAAAATTTTACATCCGAAGCGAGTGTATCTTTGTGTTTTGAATAAGTTTCCCAATTCCGGAAAAGTTTTAATCCAGATCAGCCGCTCCATTAGCATTCAGCGGTTTTACTCTACAAGGTATACGCTTTCCGCGTAAGGAAAATCATACATTCCTCTGTGTATTTAAAGACATACTATGTAGAGTTCATGAAAGTCTGCAATGGATGTGGACTACGTTGTACATTTAATGAGGATCATTGGTAAATGGACAGGTACGATACTGTAAGAATGAACATCGCACGGTTTTAAAAAATGCCCTAATTAGAAACTTTTTAAAACCGAAGATAACCTTTCTTTGGGAAGAAATTATAGCTACACCGTGATTTTCTATCAAAGGAGTAAAAGAAAGCCTGCGTTTGTGGCATTTTTCATAAAATATATTCAAATCCCCATCGAAAATCAATGTGAAAAATGCATGGTACTTATGTAATCATTTTTTACCGAGTGTGATTTTTGTATGATGTAGACAAAAAAGTGCATTTAAAAGCCAACATCCCAGGGGGTCTGAAATAGTATAGGATTATGCCGCCTGATAATCAATATTGCAACCCCACCTAAGTACTTCTTCCTAGTCGAAAACGCATTTCAGAATTTCAGCCAACATTTCATGAGATCGGTTACTCACTGTAGGTCTGCTACTGCTTTGAGAAAGCGTGATCGACGCGGGGGGGGGGGGGGAAACCTACCGACAGGGCAGGTCCGTACTAACTGCAGTGTCGATTAAGGCCGGTAAGCAAGTTGTAAACCCAATCCCCCAGATGACCCTTCCCAGGGCTCGCCAAAGTCTGCGTCGCCAAGTACACTGAAGCGGTCCAGGTTGAACCGAAGTGTTCTCGTGAACAAAACAGGATCCCAACAGACAAAGACAGGAGCGCCCTTAGTTCAATGGACACATGGCTCAGATTTGACAGAGAGCTGATGTAGATATTAGGCACTGGTAAATTTGTTATATTGGCCCAGCGTTCGGCAAGCAAATATATACCCTCCAAAACCACAGTCTCGGTCATATCATTGAAAAGGGTTTGACCGTCAGCAAAATCCGCTTTTTAGAGTAACTGCCGGCTGATTTCAGAAGAGCGTAAGGAGGGACATTGTTTTGCCAAAGGTAATTCTCATCCTCCTTCATAGTGATTGCCAACCTTCTCAGATTTAACCGAACTTAGCGACAGTCTTGCATCTGATCTTTCCCATGTGATCTGCCGATCCACCTCTCGAAGCCTTGACCGCGGATATTGACATTTCTCACCTGTCTCTGACTTAGCATTTCAGTAAACAAACTCAGACTGGCTTCTGGTGTCAGTGGTCGGCTAATCAGTGTCAACGGGATCAAGACAGGATTCGTATACTACCTCGTTATCCTGATTTGTGAGACCACTCCTATCGTCTAAGATCAACAATACGATGAATTCTACAACGGCCTACAGAATACGCCTTGCTATTTTCGCATGACAGTTGCGAGAATGGACTCAAGTAGTACTGGGCTCTAAAGTGGCGGTGGATACTTTCTAGAAGGATGGGAATCACTGTTGCTCTCGGTCATATGCGCACAGATTTGCCATAATCCAGAGTCTGCCACAACAACGGGGCATCGATATTACCGATGGGATTAATGTTCAGGATGAAGGTCCCCTTAAAATTCCAACAAAGCTTTGCGCCAATGCTAAAACTCGGTTTGCTGGAGCCACAACAGTGCTGAATTGCGAAGGTTAGTAAGGGGTCGGACTACAGAAAGCCACTAATTCGTCAGAGGTAGTTTTAGTAGTCGGATCTAATTTCGTAGCAGTACCTGCATTAGACAAGCCCGAGCCTGACCCCTAAACCTAACCTCTAACACCTAGCCCCTAACCCCAAACCCCAACATTAACCCCCAACTCCTAAACCCAACCCTTAATCTCTAGCCCTTAACCCCTAACCATAACCCCTAACAGGTACGGCTACGAAATGGGATCTTGCCGTTTTAGTTCCCCATCATCTGACTGCAAACTCTGTCAGATGGTCTTTAGCAATATCTCGCCAGGCAGACGCTGACCCAGACCTTGGCCAGCTTATGGGCGCATTTACACTCATCGGGCGAACGACTGTGAAACTTGAGAAGGCCTGAGGCGGTTTGTTTTTTCAAACCGGATGACGACTGTATTTGGCGACACATCTGCCCAAAAAGAAGGCGCATCTGTTTCAGTTTTCGTGCGTATTTCTCATGTTGGCCTTGGCAACAGAGGGCGTAGTCGAAACTGTTAGTCGTACTTTTAAATCTGAGAGAAATCTCCACTAAGATTACTGGCACTACTATTAGTCTGTTGTCGTTATTTTTAAAGCTATCAGTCGCCCTAGAAAATTCCCTCTACAGTCGTAAATTTAGAACAAATTAAGCGGTGAGGGATCTTGTTCCCCAGTACATCCTCGTGTAATTTCTGGTAAAACCTCCCCCTGCACTGGAAAAATTAGAGGCTTTAATGTGTTGCCCGGCACATTACTTCGCTTATGGAGTTTTCAACCGGTTACTTTCTCATTATGTTGTCGGGATTCTAGCATTTGTGCCTATATTACAGTTAACTGACTGACTAATTAGAACCGGGTAGTATTCTACATGGATATTTGCGCAAAAACCGAATCGGATTTGACGCATCCGGCTACACTACGCAAATACGAGCTCATAGAATTTCTAAAAGCCAATTTAAGTGTTGTCTTTGAGAGCGGCGGCGGTTGATTCCTTGGTACTTTTACTGGATTTTCGGCATGTATCAGCACTTTGCACTGGGAGAACCGTTTAAACCTCCATAGTTACGCTCAGCATTTTCATATTCCAGTAACCGAAGCAACAAGCTTAGTAAGTGTTTTTTTTTGCAAAGTATGACAGTATAGCGGACGAAACATTGCATTGGTTTTGCATAGCCAAATGGGTGAAGTACACATTATGAGACCCTTCATAAGATTACGAATGCATGTAGGTTTGCCAGAAGCGATCGAATTCTTCCATCATTTTTCGATAATACCCTTTTCTTATGTGAAACCTTTGAGTCGGTATTTTAAACGATATTTGAAGGCATAGAGTGATTTATCACAAAGCGCAAAACTGGATTCGACAACGGTATAGAGAAGGACCCCACTTAACTGTGAGTAGACCGTGGATCGTGTCATATGGGGTTTTATCGTGGCATACATTTGCAGGCTGTGGCAGAAACTACAATATCAAAGACGATAACCTCCCACGACCTCACACCTTAACTCAAAATCCGTTATTTTGGGAAATGTATTTTTGCTCATTGTTTAATTTCTACTCTCATTTCCGTTGTCGCACAATAGCGTAGGATAAGACTTTCGGAATAAATTCGGTCAATTTTTGTGTTTTCTTTCATTCTGTCAGCCTATTGTCTAACGCGCCGCCCCACCCATAAAACCCCTTTACCATAAATCACGTATGGCACGATCCACAGTCTACTGACAGTTAATTGGGCCCTTTCTCTATACCGTTGCCCTGGATTCTAACCAGCACTGATGTATATTAATAAAGCTTTAGTACTTATTTTGGGGAGATTCTAAAGCAATCTGAAATAATGCTACTACACTAAGTCATCTTGGGGGTGCAAAACTGTAAGATATATGGCCACTGGCATAAGTTATATATACTTCCCAGGACATCGTAAGTGTGCAAGGGCTTTTGGCAGATTTGCGCAATTGATCCGACCAACGTACAAAGTACTCGGTGACTGATGGTGTTCGAACCCACGACAGCTAGCGAAAGTCTTGTGCTCTGACTACATGGGCTACGTGACCCCGACCAGGGGTCCTGTGTTTAGTCGCAATTGCGTGAATTCACACGCCCAGCCTACAGCACCATATGAAATACACCAATTCTGGTTCAGCGATCTAAATAGCATAGCAAGTGATCAGGGCTGCGCATAAACCTTACACTTTCTGCCGTGGATTTGAACCCCGCTAAGAACACCGATATTTTCACAGATGGCTCAGGTGAATAGTTATCTGTACCGCAACGGAAGCAAGTACGTTAATTATTCCACAATCAACAGTTACTAAGCTAGTGATCGTGGGCCTGTTTACACATGTACAGTATTTCAGTAAATTTGACTGGCAGCTATACTGTTATTCTGTTTGCGAATAGAAAGGTTAAATCCAGACAGGTGACGACTTTTCGGAAACAGTCAGACCCCGTAATAACAAAGGCGACTCAATAATCTTTGGACACCATCTGAGATCTCAACAATGGTTTACACCATAGGAAAGCACAAAGCGTTTCAGTGATATCAGGTCAGCCGGTGACAACGAGAGAATACAGAACGACGCGTGTTTATAGTGAGGCCGACTTTCGACCATCCAACACTCAGTACATGTTATTGCGCCAAATAAATGCTATCTGTATAAAAACAGACTACAGAACCATCGCCCCCGGCAAGACTCGATGTGAAAATGCGTATTTCGTGAAGAGAAACCTGATGATAACAGTGGTAGTCGCTGTAATTAGACAGGTCGAAATGAACACGTGTTCGGTTCGCACATTCGCGAACGTGACCTGACTGCGATGGGACGACGAATTACCACAAGCTACTGCCCACGCAGTCGTAACGTTTCACGAGTTTAACTCCGCAGCCACCGAGATAACTGCTTACGACGGAAGCAAGACAAGCCGAGAATGGATTTAATCCTGGGTCTCGGGCGAGAACTCAGTCTCTCGAGTCATCGATGTGGCGCCAGCATACAGAACCATGCGCAATCACCCCTGGACTAACGCCACGGGTGTTTTGAATAGGAATACCCCCTGTTCCTGTCGCATGTTGTGCTGCAGCTGTGATCTCTGACGATGGGCTTCTGTAAAGTTTCAAGGACTCAAAAAATAAATAAACGTTCCCAGCCCTCGACCAGTCTCCTGCCCCCAAACCATTGCATGCACTTAGACATCAAACACTCGCCTCCATGCAATTAATATTTTCTGACTTTTGCGTTCAGTCTTACTTACCTGACATCATATGCAAAGGACAACAACGCGGTAATTTAATCCCTTAATGTGCCTTTAAGGAAAAAAGCCATGATCAACTAAACAATAGCAAACGCACAAGCTTTCATCGATCCTAGCCGCGCATTCGCCAAATTTCATACCGACAGTTCGACTGTCGATTCCGACGGGGTTCACCATGTGACCTGCAGCAGGGTTGGCTCACAGATGGGAACTAGAACGTAACTTGGTTTATGGTGACAACAGACTTGCGCAGCATCTATCGCAATCTCTCATACCCACTCGCCTGGAACGGGTGCCATGACAGGGCTAAGAAGATCGGAGGCGGTAAAAAGCGTAGGATACTGGCACAGCGTGAATCTGCACCTCGGCGTCCTACAGCGTCTCCTGGCCACGATTATAAACGAAAAGAAAGGGACATTTTGGATTTCAGCTGAACGCGGGGGGGACGGAGGCCAAATTAGGAAGGAATTCTTGCAGCCTGACTCTCAGTCCACCAGTTAGGCACTCCACACAAGCACACTTGGCTGGCTGAGAGGTTCCAGTTTGATCCTCAGTTGGAAACATTCGAGGCCACGGCCTTAGCGCACTGCGATAGTCTCAACTTCGTCATATTGGTTATACTGAGTAAAATTCGCAGGGAGTCGACATCGCTCACTCTCTTCCCTCTCCCTTTCATCAGTTGATTTTCTGAGTCGGTCAATCAACAGATGCTAAGAGAGGAAGAGGTAAATGACAAGGCTAAAATGTAGTCCGTCTGTGTTTGCTGTACAGATGACCTGGCCCACCATAATCACACCCGGTTTTCACCCAAAGCGCTGGAATGATCACACCTCACATCTACAAAAAAGCCACAGGCAGAACGTGCTGATAACCACACACTACGCTGGAGGTGCTTAGTTTTTGCCGGCGGTGTGTGCGATGTTGGAAAAGCCGATGTGTGGCGTATCTGTTGGTGGGAAAGTGTTCAGCGATGAACCTAGTCGGTTCACTGCCCAATTACAAACGGTGCTTGGACGGCCTCTGGAAAATATCACCATTTCACCACACGTATAAATTCAATCTGACCAATCTGGTTTTGCCAAGGTCGAAAATTCTGCACATCCGGCCTAGCTACAGCACATACACTAGACGTGTCCAACGACGTCTTCCCCGATATTCAATTCACAAAAGAAAAACAGAAGGCCCATCAGATCCCCATCCTTGACGTTCATATCACGCAAGGATGCGATGGTGAACTTAATACCAGACTGCATAGAAATACGACTAACACAACCCAGTTCTTCAGCTCGATATCATAGAAACCAACCAACGCTCCTCGGATGGGTAGAAACTCAATGCGGTGAACTATAGGGAAGAATAGAGGAATAACAGAGTCTTCAAGAACATGTAGCAAAGAATGGCTTCGCAAAATCTTCGTCACAAGCTGACTCCGTACACGCCCAGGAAGAATAAACGAGAGAAAGACCCAACAACAATGCCGCCTTCTCTACCGCATATAATGAGTTAGTCGGACACAACATAACGTATTTCCACAGAGTTAGGCGTGCATATGGCCTATCGACCAGCAGCTATTATGAGTAATAGAATCATGTAGATGTCGGACGGGCTCGAAGCAGGCGAGCAATCGAGCGTAGTTGATTAAATTCCATGTCATAACTAGCCCTGCCGTTATGCAGACCACACAGAACGACAACTCGGTACGCACAAAGGCAAGCACAAGCACGCCGTTTGAAGAAGCTACCCGAGGTTTCAAGTCGTTATTCACGCGATGGAGGAATGTCACGAGTTCGGCTGCGTGAGCAGATGGATACTGGCGCGAGCTGGCAAGAAGACAAGACGTAAACCGCTGAAAGAGCTGAGCGTCTGACACAAACTCCATAAACACATATAGTAACCTTTCTCTCTGTTACCACGCGCTACGCCCACGCGACCGGGTGTCACGACCCACTTTCCGATCAAGGGATCACGCTGTCACCGCGCCGTGAGACCACCGCTGCGGGGGCCACTTTTGCGTGTAACTGAGTTCATGCTTATATCCGACACAGACATTCTGCACTGATCAGATGTTTACTTGACAAAATACGCAACTGGAGAAAACCGAAATGTAATTTAACAGGAATGACATGCTAAAGCCATTGGGGCCGGTCCAACGGGACCCTCAGGGTACATTTACCAGCGAAAGGAGACGACTATACGAGTCCCATGCTCTTTTTGTAAACAAGATGAAGGCGCGACCACCGAAACAAGAGGCTTAGTGGTCTGAACTTTCAAATTCGCACAAGAGACAAGCACCACAGATTGTGGGACTAAAACAAAAAGTGCGCATTTTTAAAGTCAAATGTTAAATGGAATGGGAAGGGCGGAAGAGGGGTAGTGTCGCGACTGAGCTGCGTTCATGAAGCCGATGGTCCACTGGCGTGGTGACGCTGTGAGCCCTTGATTGGAAAGTGGGCCGTGACACTCGGTTGCGCAGGCTTAGCGCGTGATAACAGAAAGGTAGTTTACTATATATGTTTATTGAGTTCGTGTCAGACGCTCAGCCCTCCAGCGGTTGCCGCCTTGTTTTCTTATTTGCTCGCGCCAGTATCCACCTGCTCACGCAGTCGAACTCGTGACCTTCCTCCAGTGTGTGAACAACGACTTGAAACTTCTCCAAACGGCGCGCTTGTGCCCGCCCATGTGCGTACCGAGTTGTCGTTCTGTCTGGTCTGTGTAATGTCAGAGATAATTATGGCATGAAATTTAATGAACTACGCTCGATTGCTAGCCTCCATCGAGCCCGTCCGTCATCTACATGATTCTAGTACTCATAATAGCTGCCGGAAGCTAGGCGATACCCACGCCAAGATATTTCAGATACTCGGGATGCCGGTCTTTGGACTAATTTCTTTCCGACCACCTGCAAATCTACGCCCTCTAAAATGGTGAGGTAAGAGTTCTGCAACTGTCTCTGATGATGGATTCAAGAGAGAATCCGAAACGTCAGGCGAATAAAGCCATTGTTCCAGCGATCGCTTCTTCTTCTGATGGTAAGTTAAGTATTGTGAACTTTTTTCGTTGATTTTGGATGCCAAGTATATCCAAATATATTTCATGGAAAACGTGCAAAACAATATGTATTCTTTCACTCATCTGGAGGGAAATTACCTCGTCCTCAAATTTTATACTTGAAGGAAGGCCATAATTCGGTTTTAAAGGGGCTTTATAATTCCCGAATAATTTTGACCCCGACCTGTCGTTACACTTGCATTCAGGGTTTCCAAACTACATGCCGCGTATTTTCCGTGTACGGAATTTAGACTAGCATTTCATGAGTTAGCACATCTACCGTACGTGTGGTAATATGATTAAATTTTCCGGAGGCCGTCCAATCATCGTTTGTCTTGTGGCAATAAACAGAAACTGCTGATGAATCCACGTTTAATTTCAATGGGCAATCATTCTGTTACTGACACTGCGCTTTTGCTGTGATAAGTGGAGATTGCGCGGGTAAGATGGAACTGATCCAACACATTTTTACCGATCGGCTCTCTATGGAATTTTCTAACCCTCGGCAGTTAATTGCAATACCATTTACAAAAACCTCCTAGTAATTCTTCATAACAAGACATCTCCGACACCGAGTATAATGCCACTTGGTGCATCTGTCTACGACTCAAGTTACCTGTTGACAAACTTTTCTGCAGTCCTTCAGAAGAATCAGTTTCTAAATGACTCCACAGGCACTGGTGGGCAATTTTAAACTGAAATATGTATTTTCTAAGCGAAATTTTCTCATAAATGACCTTTCTTACAAGCGTAATACAAAAAGTCTACAGAAGATGGACTAACTCGTGAAATGTCAACCCAAACTGCGAAATGCGTTTTCCTTTCAAAGTGATTAATTAAGTAGGTTGCAAAACAGCCTGCAACATAATTCCATAATATTTCAGTTAATTCAGGATGCCGGCTTTTGAGTGAACTTCCTTCGGGCCGCACGTAAAAACCATACCTTGTATAAAATGGCTACTTAATTAGCATGAATTTTTCCCATTGGCTTTCGATGGTTCTAAAAGTCCGATTATACTTCATGGAAAACATGCATTAAAATATTCATTCTTTTGATCCTTCAGTAGAAAATTACGTTTACCTCTAATTTTACACTCCAAAGAGAGACACAATTCGCTTTTAAAAACGTTTCTAATTAAAGGGGCATTTAAATACCGTACAACTGCCGTTCGTAAATCGTCATGTCTCTGCGTTTACCAATGTCGCTTGTAAAGTTAACGATATGGATCAAATCCGCTGCTTAATTATATGAACTCTATATGGTCTCCCTTTATTACCGTAGAGAAATGTGTGGTTTTCCGCACACAGAAAATATACGGCTTGTAGTTTGTAAAACCTGTCTCTAAGCGTAACGGTAGAGCGAGTTCAAAATTATTCGAGAATCGGAAAAGTTTCTGAAAACCAAATTATACACTTCCATCGAGTATAAGAATGGAAGAAGACGTAATTTTCTACCGAATGAGAAAAGAATGAATATTTATATGCATGTCTTCTATGAAATATAATTGGATTTTTAGGGTTGCCCACCGACTGTATCTCTGTTCGTGCACTTCACAAAGTATAGTAAACTTGGGCCAACGTAAAAATTAAGTGGGAATATTTAAGACCGCAGTTGCCGGTACCTCAAAGCATGCTCACTCTCAAGCCGCCATTCTTGCTCGTAGAAATTGCCCTAGGATACGTTTGTACGCTAAAACGTAATCGTAGCCCCACCTAACGAATCACCTCTGACTAACTACCTCGGATACCCGAGTGTGCAACTTAAAGCATGCATGAAAGAAGAATATCCAGTTATTGTGCGGTGCCCGATGAACTCGGTTTCCCTGCCAAGTCAAGGTGGTCATGGAAAGGAGACCGAGGCGATGAACTATAAGTGACTGTTCTCCTCCGTCGCACTGTAGCCCTGTAGTTTCGCCACTAAGGCCCTCGCCCGCCAACTAGAGATTTCCAATTTTTAGACTCAAAAAATCGAAACTCTGTCATTTACATGTTGACGATACCCTCATCAGTGTCGACAGAGGCAAAAAGACGAGCTCCAGGAAACAATCAAGAAGGTGATACGGCGATTAAATCGAACATTTTTTTCTTCTGTCGTTCCTGATTCTCGCTTGAATTCACCATCAGAGGGAGGCAAAATTAAACTAATGATGTGCCAGAGTGAGCAGCCAAGATTTCAGGCGAGTAAAATTCTTGTTCTTCCGATCGCATCTTCCCATCGTACTTTTATCACTATCAGAAGGTGATTATTCACACAATTTTAGATTTAGAATGCGAGTTGGCTAGCATTCGTTTGCTTTCAATAATTTTTCGTCAGGTCTGCACATGTATGTTGGAACGGGGTAGAAGTAAAAAAATGTCTGTGATTGGATTAAAGTACTTAATTTCATTTTAAAAAACACGAGGGGTCTGTGAATGTGGAGGGGGGTTATAGCAGTCAGCGCCAGGGGTGGGATGAGAGCTGAAGGGCGCGTAGAGTTGCAGGGTTAGTCAAACTTCGACCATTATAAGTGCGGAGCCTGAATGTGATTCTTCTGAGCGCACAAGATTGGTTTTCGTAACCTGATGGCGGTCGCTTATGCTGTTGCTAACAGGCGCTGGCCTAGTAGCTTAGGGTAGCCTGATGGGGCCTCATCAATCACGCAAAAGGCTTTGCCGGGGTGCACATGATGCTCACAATCAACAGCATGCGCGAGAACAGCTCTGCTTAGGCTCCTAGTTTGGCCTTTTTCCAGCCATGCTGGGAAGTATTCTCGTATTCTCTTGGATAGACGCCGACTCGTGCGACCAAAATAACCTGATCCACAGGAACAAGTAAAGAAATAGCTGCACATTAATGTACTCTGAGTTCGCAATGGATGCTTACCCTCTCTGTGTAAAAAAGGGTTTAATAGAGAATAGTATTCGAACCTTTGCTTTTGAGAAAGTTAATGAGACACCTTGACCAAGGGAACTTCTCAGGAGTTCACTCGCAGCGTACCCTTGAAAAGAGACTTTGAGGAACAGCGTTTTCTTTTCGGCAGTTACCGTGTTGGGTTCTTCCGGTCGCGCAGCAACATTCCTTGTGATAAACCTGCCACGGTACCCGTTTTTGCGATGCCGTCTGCAGAACACACTTTTTCAGCCCTTTGAACCAAACACTAGACTAGCTTTTGGTTTTGTTAGAGGCGCACGAAACTTCCGAATTTGGCGCACTGTCCAGACCAGGTTTTCTTCCGATAGACGCTCCTTCGCACACTACCGTCAGGTCGCCTGTCTAGAAGGACATTTAGGAAAGGCAGCGAATCAGCCGTTTCCATCTGCAATGTGAATTTCATCGACGGATGTGCCTGACTTACCAAATTAAAGAGGGCAGCTGTGTCGGTTTCTGTGGTGGTGGTGGTAGTAGTAGTAGTAGTAGTTGTTGTTGTTGTTGTTGTTGTAGTAATGATGATGGAAGTAGTAGTGGTGATGGTTGTGGTGATTGCAAAGATGTCATGGACGTAGCGATTGTAATGTTTAAGCCTATTGATTTGACCCCTCGGTTGAAACTCCTCAAGCTTGCCCATGAAGACATCGGCTAGGAGGAGTCCAGGAGGCGAATCCATAGCAACGACGTTTATTCGTCTATAGGGTGTGTTGTCAAAAAGGAGTTGCACATTTAATGTGCATTTTAGTAATCGTGCTTTGAGTGTATTCGTAGAAACTCCTTTTCCAGGATCAGCTCGTACTGGAGATGTAGCTCGACAGCCAGCCATGTTCTCAGTAGAGCAAAAGTTAATGCAGTCCTGAGGACGACGGGATGAATAAAGTTTAAAATCGGTGGTTACTTGCCCCCGTTTCTCAAGCGTAAGTGAATTCGAGCTTTTTACCAGGCCTCGCAGATGGCAGCTGAACCGTAATATATAGTCTTAACTTTTGTTAACGTCCTTCGAATATTCGTGAGACCTTTTCGAACATAGCAGATGAGCTGAGATAGATAAACCCCGGGGATAAGCAAAGAAAGGTTTTAGTAGATGTTGAGGTACGTTAAAAGAGTAGCGAGACTATCGGGCCACTGGCGGTGGTTAGACTCTAGATAATGAAACGCTGGAAGCCTCTATGAGAAAACGAATCACAGCACATTGATATTCGGACTTACAGTGGGTGTGCTAACTCATTAAATGTTAACCGACATTCTGAAGTGCGTTTCCGTTTCACAAGCATTACTTAAATAGGGTTGTAATCTTCAGACAAATCCATAATAATTCCGTTGTCTCGAAATTTTGGTTTTCAAACGAACTTTTTTCGGTCGCATTCAGAAACCCATGCTCTGTAAAAAATGACTACTTATGCAGCATGCTATTTTCTCATTGATTTTCGATGCCATTGTAAATTCAAATATGACTTATAAAAAAATGCGAAAACTAGTCATTCCTTTACTCATTTAGATGAAATTTACGTCTTCTTTAAGTTTTATAATTGAAGAAAGGTTATAATTTGGTTTTAAAAAGGTTTATTATCATGGGATTTTTTAATACTGTAAGATGTCCGTCCATGAAACATTGTGTCTCTGCGTCTACTAATGTGGTTTGTAAAGTTTAAAATATGAATTAAATTCAGCGCCAAATTTGACGAACCCCATATAGCCTCCTTTTAATACCGTAGAGAAATGTATGCCTTTCCGTACACGAAAAATACACGTCATCTAGATTGGAAACCTTGAATGTAAATGTAACGGCAGATCGGATTCAAAATTATTCGGAAGCGGAAATCTTTTTGAAAGCCGATTTTGCCCTTCCTTTAAGTATAAAATTGGAGGAAGGCCTAATTTCTTACTTATTTTATAAAAGCTTGAATATTTTTATGCATGTTTTCTGTAAGATATATTTGAGTTTATAATGGCGTCTAAACAAAGGAGAAAAATTCATGCTACTTAAGTAGTCATTTTTTACGGAGTGCGGTTTTCTGCATGCGACCGAAAAGAAGTTCGTTTGAAAGCCAGAATTTCGAGGTAACTAAATTATTATATAATTATGCTGAAGATGATTAGGATTACAGCCCTACCTAGGTAATCCTTTCGAAACGAAAACGCATTTCAGAATTTTGGTAAGATAGCAGACCTACTGTATTACTGGTCCGCCGGAAATGCAATCCCCGCTTGCAGACAGTGCTCAGGAATAAGGTTGCATGCTTATCAGCATTACAGCCCCACTTTGGGATCACTTTCTGACTGAAACCACATTTCGTAATTTCGTTTATTTTTTCGGGATTATTGATGTATACTGCCATTATTCTGCTTAAACACTGCTGTTCAGTGGAATTACGCAGACAGGCGCCGATGCCCTCCATCTTTTGCCAAAACAACACCAGAGGAAAGACTACCAATTCTCCTAGTTCATACGTACTGACTTGGCGAATGCCGGCGCCTTTTGTACGAAAACAAAAACTACTAGGTAGCTTGATTATGTTGCGTATGTTTTTGTTATGTCAAATAAACTGTACATCCCAACAGCAAGTGCGCGGCATCTATCACCCCCCTCTGACTTAACCATTAATTACGACTAAGCCCCCCAAAAAGGCATCTTCTCGTGTAGCCGGAATCATATCTGATGGTAACTTGATTAACCCTCTCATGATTGCTCTTCTTTTTACCCAAGAGGCATCTGTTTTTCATGCATATGAGAAGCGACTGCCAACGGCCTCCGCACTATACTGCGAGGATGTAACAATCTGCGTTTTAATCCCAGTTCTCGTAGTAAAAGTCAGTCTGCGCTCTCATCATCCGATTGACCTGAACTGTAAAACTCCTAATAACCAGAAGACCAGCTCTCAGCACTCTACTGCAATTGTTGGCTTCCACATTCTTCCCGCCCTCCCCCTACCCATAACTCCCAGTAATCAAACGCAATGAAACATCTCCGACACTGAATACAATGTCCGCTAAAGCATCTGTCAACGATAGGAGCGTACCATTAAAAAAAGCATCAGTAGTGTTTCGGATGAGCCAGATCTTAAATTACCAAACAGGCAGATCGTCATGCCTTTCCTGCAACTCAGTAAACTACGTTGACACTGACTGAGTGGAGTACAGATGGCAAACATGACTTCTTTCCAGCCTAGGCGAATCAAGATCGAATCCTGTATGGTATGTAAATTACTGACATCTTTTGGAATAGAAACAACAAACATATCAACGTCGTAATTTTGGTTACCATGGCAAATGACCGTCAGTTAATATGCGGGCTTTCGACCCCCAGCCAGCTACGTACGCATCTTTCTTCTGCCAATTCAGTTATACGGGCCGAGAAGAATGCGCCAAAAGATGCATCCTTATGCTTGTCTTCGGGGGGAATTACATTTTAATGAACTGAAGCCGCTTTAGGCAAAGTGGATTTTGCCTCTGGGCTAGGCCATGCTCTCGTCCGCCTCTGTGTGCGCGTAGTTCATCCACTGACGGCCAGTATTTAGCGTTGTTACAACAGTCAGCACTAGATGTACCTGTTTCAGATGACGCCGATTGGGGGACTCATCAGTGTCATTCAGGCGATCTTCCTTTTCGCGCACTCGCGCTCACACACAGAATTCACTTCACTTGCCTCTAACGTCACCTCAGTACGATCATAATTTGATGCAGACGTTTTCCAGCAACTCCCTCCTAACCGTGAAGCGGCGGTTGCTTAAGTACAACTCCTCCTCCCTCCCCCTCCCCGCCGCTGCCCACACACAACAGGTGCTCGCTCAGACTTGGCGGGTGCGTCCTGTACGTTGAGTTTGTTTGTGAACGGGGATCGTCTTAGCACGCATCCAGTGCGATATCGCTCTGGAGTCGCCGTTTTGTTTACACAGATTTTCCTCATCATGCCAGGCAAAGCGGCGCTAGAAAGTCAGGCGACCCAGCTCTATCAACTCGCGAAAGGCATCTCCGCGACTACGGGGCAGAGAAGTCAACCATGTGTACGCGCACGCACGTGGGCGTCTTCACAATTAGGGAATCACGGTGTTCAGGTTATGTAAACAACATGGTTGCCGGTACGAGAGAGCGCGCTTCTCACCGCCTGCATTTCCAGCTGGGAACCTGGTACGACTAGGGTTTTCCGATTGAGCACGAGAATATGGACCTCTCCCCACATTGCATTCGACATTATCCTAAATTCCAGAGCAGGTTGGGAGTTAAAGTTAGGTTGGCTGTTAGTGTCAGAGCTAAATTTTAGAGGGCTAGGATTAGAGTTAGTTTGTGGAGGTTAGTGTTTGGGCTTGGTGGGCTAGGGTCAGGGTTGGCCATTGAACCTGTACTACCGCGGAGTCGTATCCGACTGGTTCTCCCATCTGCTTGTTAAGTCGTGGATGTTGACGGGTAGGGGGATGGTTTTTATGGCCACAGTCGAACAATGTCAAATATGATCGAAAGGTCTTAACCAATATCAGTATTTGAACTGTGGAAAATCTTTGGTTCCGTCTGACTACGAAGTATTTTGGCAGATTTACAAAATTCCACTGTTATGTGGTGAATTCCTGATTGATTGCCTGGGAAAATCTGCTTGAACATTTAGCACAGTGTATCAGGATCAGTGGATCCCAGACATTCCGGGTTGTGTGGTTAGTTTGACCTCTTGATAAGAGTATCTTACGTTAGGAGCTAGAACATCCTCTGTACACAAGCATAATTCTCTGATTACTTTCTTCAGTGTATGGCTGTATGTGAAGCAGTATCATAAATCAATGAAAAACGAGAACTGCTGTAAGGATCACTTTGGTCCACCTTCCTTTTCTGTAAGCATGCTTTTTCAGAGCTCACAATACTCGCTTACACAAAGCACTCTAGAGTGAGATTACATGCCACTCAGTATTGAAACCCCACTTAGAAAACCTTTTCTCTCTGAGACAGTATTTAACAATTTCGCCTATTGTTTTAGTGCGCAATGCGAAACGTGAATTCCAAAAATGTTGTGTTGAGAAGTGGCCGGTGTAGATCGGCTCAGGACCTAGTCCGTTCATTAGTGGTCAGGCACCCAAGCCCTCACGGCTAGTACGTCCTTGTAGACTTAATTTCTTCAGGCCAGCGACATTGAGGAATACACCCCGTTGCTATTCTCATGGATACTCGCCTCGCATGCTTACGCGTTCTTTCCTTTTTCATACGTCAGTGCTCTGTCGGGCGACTGCAGAGGCTCTTTCCAGCAACACTGTGGGTGGTGTCAAGAAGCGTTTGAGGCATAATCAGACGGCGGTTTACGCATTGAAGCCCATTCCATCCTTATCAATAAATTAATTGATGGCGCCGACGATTCAACCGTTGATTCCGTCAATGTCCATCATGTGTCCCACAGCAGGATGGCCGCAGGAACTGTGACTCGCTCGTGACCTAGTTTGCAATAATAGCGTACATGCGCTGCGTTTATCGCACTCGCCCTTCCTCCTCCTTATTTACCTGACCCGAATGTCATGACAAAATTAAGAAGATCTGGGGGAGGAGTTGGGCGCGGCCTGAGTCTGCACCTAGGTGTGTCGCAACCGCCCCCCCCCCGCCATGTATGGCAAGTGATATGGATGTGCAGCCCAGTAACGCGTGACGTGCACCGATCTAGCCTCCGTATGGGTACATCGCATCCAACGTGCGGCCCGTTCTAAGGGAGCTTGATGGTATTTCGAATGCACAAGGAAGATCCCATTGTGTTTATTTCTCGCCTGAATTCGCGAATTTATATCTGTCACGCCCACACCTAGTTAGTCAGCACTCTGTCATGTTGTCAGCGTGTTCGGTAACTGTTGATCTTAAACCCGTCCTTTAAATCCTCCCCCCTCTTAATGATCTCAGACGCAACACCTTATTCTGTACACAAAAAGGAACTTTACCCCACACTGGCAGCTTTCTTAAGTAATATGTCTGCTATGGGCGCAATACTCATTTGAAATCTTCGTACTCCTATACTGTGCCACTTTATGTGATTAAAGGCCCTGAGTTCTCTTTTTGAAATTCTAGCGTCTTACTTGTCACACTTCTATTCCTTTGAAGTTAATCGGATCATTATTTTTACTGAAAGGCAAGCCCCAGCTACAAACGATAAGCCAAGTGATCTAGGATGTTGTAGGCTAGCTTCTCCACATTTTAAAGTACCAACGAATCTCAGCCATTGAGAGTATCCTTAAGGCCGCGCAACGCAATTTTTTGAAATGGTTGTCATGGTGACGACTCCGCCCAAATGCGCCAAACAAAAGTAACATCCCCTTTCCGCTGCACGGAGAGGAGGTAACTGGGTTGGGAATTGGTGGACGGCAGCCGTTATTTCATCACTATCATCACGTTTCCACACCTCCGTGTTGATTTAAACAGGACTGGGCCGCTTCAATAGTACCAATCGGGAAACACACGGATGTGTGAGATGCGCTAGAGGTAGATGCCCTGCACATGGAAGGTAGATTGGGGTCGATCCAACAGGCAGTTAGCGCCTACACTACCCGTTGTAACAAAGGTGACAATCCGATAGAAACGTATAGGCGAGTTCCAGGTGGCAGTTTAGAAGATGACTATGCTGAAACAAGTACACTGGGTGACCGATCTCATAAAGTGTTGGCCAGAATTCTCAAATGCGTTTTCGACTAGGAAGAATTACTTAGGCGCGGTGGTAATACTGACTAACTTGCGGCATAATCCTATAATATTTCGGACTTGGCAGGTTGTCAGCTTTTGAATACACTCCTTCTCAGACTCCCGTAGGGAGTGTACTCGGAACAAAATGACTACTTTAGAAGCATGCATTTTTCCTATTGGTTTCTTATGGTCTTGCAAATTCAAATATATTTTATAGAAACCATGAACAAATATATGTCTTCTTTCAGTCGTTTGATATAAAATCACGTCATCTTTTTATTTTATACCCTAAAAAGGAGTATCATAAGGTTTACAAAAGTTGCTAATTATGAGATTTTTTAAGACCGCGCAATGCCCATTCCCATAGCATCGTACCTGCCCGTTTGCCACTGCTTCTCATGAAATGTACAACATGGTTCACATTCATTGAAAAAATTTATGGACTCTGTATGATATGTTCTCAAAGGCATAGAAGAATATGCATATGTAATATGTAATTTTTTACGCGGAGATCATGCACCTTATCGACTGAAATCACTAGGCGCTAATGCGACGACCGACCAGGCAACAAATCATTCGCAATTAGAAAACTTTTTAAAGCCTCATTATACTCCGTCTTCGAGTAAAAAATATGAAGATGACGTTATCTTCTATCAAACGACTGAAAGAAAGTATACATTTATTCATGGTTTCTATAAAATATATTTGAATTTGCAAGACCATCGAAAGCCGACGGGAAAAATGCATGCTAATAAAGTAGTAATTCTGTGTCCTGTACGGTTCCTGCGGGAGATTTAAAAACCGTGCATTCAAAAGCTGACATTCTGCCAAGTCCGAAATATTAAAGGATTGTGCTGCAAGATAATCAGTATTACAACCGCGCCAAAGTAATCCTTCCTAATCGAAAATACATTTCAGAATCTCAGCCAACACTTCATGAGATCGGTCACTAACTGAATATTATTAGCCCCGCGTTTCGGCTTCCCACACGAACCTATTACGAGAGGCAGTCGTGAAAAGGCCAGTAGAGGCAGATCGACCCAGCCACACCTTTAAATTTGACGAGACCGAAATTCTCGCAACTGCATGATCCTCGAGCTGCTTGAGTCATGGTTAACTGACCCGCATCCAATTAACAAGCGTAATGACCTTCAACCTCTATTATCTGTACTGTAATTTTGCCTGAACAAAAACATTTAGCATAGTGAGGGGGACGTAAGCAACCAGCACTTCCGGTGACAGTGAGCCAAACTGCCGAGTGGTCGTCACGCCAAGAACCGTTAACAGTGATGAAATCACGGCCATTAACGACTCGGGTACGGACCAATAAGCCATCGTCGTATCAAATACTGCCAAATATAGTGGGCGTGTGATGGCCTGACCTATAAACACTGCTGTCCTTGTGCCCCTACTAGCCTTCTCTTCGGCTGTCTCTGATGATGGCCGCGAGGGGGGTCCGACACGTAAGGCCAGTAGACTTCTTTTCCCAGCGACTGCATCTTCGTCTTCTTCTAAAGGTGACAAGTTTTTAAGCGACGCAGCAGGAAGTAAAACTGAATACGGCCAACTGGCTGGAAATTTCAGCTTCCCTTGAAATGCTTTCTTCCTGACTTATATTTTATCAACAACACAGATATGTGACATTAAGAACCGCCAAACTATCCCATGATTCCCAAATCGCTGGGCACCTGCTTCTGTGTTATTACAGTATTTCAAATGAGTAACAGTGTTCGCATTAAAACGCCTTATCGAAATGGTTGATCAGGTAGACTTGCTAACCATAGCTGTCAACCAAGCATCATTTTTAAGTTATCACCGACCCCGTAATAGAATAGAAAAGTTTGTAACAGCTAGAGTTATACCAGCCTTTATGGCACTACCCGCCTAACTGGGATCTGGAACAACCTCTCCGAAATCCGTTTCGGGTACCGAACTAGTAGACATGAACTTACATGTGGGTACTGTAGATACACTAATCACTGCGTCCATACCTCCCTTCATTTGCCTTGACTTCTGCTGTCGAGACGTTCTGAGCGCAAAAATAAGAACCATGATGGATGCTGCCAAACGTTCCTTACTATAAGCGGATCGACATTCGGGTCACCAGTAAGCTCACGGCATTATGGGCGTCGTCGTCATATACGACGCACGAGTTAGCGCAACTCAGCGCCAACCCTGGTCAAGGAGAGTAAACAGTATGCGACCTTTGGACCCTTGATGGGGGAGTCTTTGAGTATCACGCAGGATTTCCGCCCAGGGTCCGTCAGTCGTGTCGGCCCCGAGAACTCTCGGCAGACTAGGAAGGCTCTTATTGTGACACCGGTTTAGGAAACCGTTCCTTCCACCCTTGACTTTCCTCCATTTCTCACTGCACGAAACGACGCGGGGCAGATCTGTCAGTGACAGTTAGTTCTGACTTTCTTAGAATAAAGCACATTTGCTTACGTCATTGTACCATTTTCTGCCATATTACAGGGGTCTGTCTGAATTTCACATGGTTCCTGGTGAGCTCCGACGCCGATTCCCTACTGGGCTAGAGGACATCATTCCTCACTTGCCCGAACCGTCTGATACATCTATGGCCCCTATGGCAACAGCGATATCCGCATCTGACATCACTTGAAATTTAATCATGTACAATCTCCAATAGATGTTATGCTCAAGCTTCAGGATGCAAACGGTGAGAAGTGGAAGCTCACTGAACATTCGACTCTGCATGTGTAAGACGTACTGGCCAAAGTCGACTAGTCAGGTCAATTTACTGTAACATATTTTCTTTGTCGGCATTACAGTTCTAAGTATGACGGCAAGTTTGCAGAATTTTCCACGGCTCTTCAGAGACTTGGATTGAGGAACCAGTCGGTATTCCAGATCATCGCTATACTCCGGCAGGCAGATATGGCTTCAACTCCTTCCTTGCAAGCATCACAAAACTCTCTCCAGAGTCCTGCAGATGCAGCTCTGCCGGTCGGCACTCCTCAAAGTACAGCTCTTCTGGTTGCGGCTGCTGAAGCAGAACTGTCAGTGTCGTCTGGGCGGCCTGCCATCCTGATTTGCCGAACCAAGAGAAGATATATCCAAAGGGCTGCAAGATGAGAGTAAAATACTTATGTTTAAGTATGAAGCAATTATTTTTGGCTATAAACTGCATTATTTCTGTCAGACTTGACTATTTCGAAAAAATCTCCCGTTGTACGATTGCAACGCATGTTTTCCCAAATTGTCTTGAAGAATTCCATGGGCCGTGAAAGGAAGGACTGAAGAGATTTCGGAAGCAAGACTGGAGGGAGATTCGGAATGTCCAACAGTCAGCCAGAAGACGCTTCGGAAAAAACCAACACCACCAAATATCACACCCTAGTTGCATTAGGAAGGCATTCTACTGTTAATGAAGCAGAATGGCATGATGTCTTATCAGCTTTTAAATGAATATTCGCTTTTATGATCGACGGCTGGTAGTAGAACAGGCTTTTATTCATATTCATACGGCAGACGGAGACACAGCTCAATGTTGTGGAGTAAACGCATGTTCGGCACAATCATCTGGTAGGCTTTTACCAGAATGGGCAATTTAAAAACGCCAGGTTGGTTGTACGTGGACGGTTCGTAAAATTGTTCACGGGATGAGAGATCTGGTTTGACATATCAGATGGATCAACTGAACCAGAACTTATTCAAGATGACGAAAAAATTATTGTTTGTTTGTTTATAAGAACGGGTCAATGATCATCATGTGTCTTTTTCGAACACCAGCTAGTCAGAGGCCCTTGCGTGAACGCCTGCTGAAACTTTCGATATAGTAGGCAATGCCTCAAAACTACGATAAATCCACATAGCAACGCCTATTAGTTACAACAGCTTCGGTGAACACAGTGTAATCTTTCGTAGCCTGGTAGTGCAAACTCGACCTGCCCCCTTACCCTGTAGACAACGTGTTAGACTGCCATTAACGAACAAATTAATCACTATCGTACACCCATTTGTCACCCTAGCAACACAATTACTTTTTGCTCCAACGCACCTACTTTTATTCTGCTGGAAATAGCTGTTTACGCGACAGTCTTCTAAGATCGTAATTTGAAAGTCTGAGGAAATTTCAGGCCTCCAATAACATCATTACGCACCGGGAGGTGTTGTTCAATAGTCAGAAAGCAGTAGGGGGGTTCACTTTTGATGTCTCGAAATACTGTGACTTGTAGCGACTTCTAGATACGTGGACGTGCTGGAGGGCGCCATATATGGTGCACTTTTCAGTATTACTACCCGAGCTGACAGCACGGATTTCCCTCTCCGATTGTTAAAGACGTATAATTGCTGATAAGAAGTGGAAGAGATCGCTGGAATAAG
The DNA here is from genome assembly GCA_902702965.1 of Spirometra erinaceieuropaei. Lineage (NCBI taxonomy): Eukaryota > Metazoa > Platyhelminthes > Cestoda > Diphyllobothriidea > Diphyllobothriidae > Spirometra > Spirometra erinaceieuropaei. The sequence goes on along the minus strand of CACRXP010000031.1, from coordinate 1,938,074 downwards.
GACTTTATCCGCCTTACGTTTCGAATTTTCGCTTAGACCCATCATCAGAGACAGTGGCAGAAACGTCAGGCGAATAAAGCCCTTGTTTCAGCGATCGCTGCTACGCCTTATCAACTAGTTCCTGGAACTCGCATCTTCGCTCGTATCGGCAATTTATAGTTCCTCCCTAAGTCCAAAGCTGTCGGAGGCCAATCCCTTCGTTGTCCGTGTCCGTGCCAGTTGCGTTTACCCAGGTTCATTCCGTCCGTCGTAGTTCATTACCCAAAACGTAGCAGACTAGGGGGTAAGAGGAGCAGTCGGCTTGCCGATGAGTCACTTGCATGTCGGGGAACAAGGCCTACGGCATGGATTGTTCGATTTTTATGGAGATTCTTAAGAGGCTTCTTGTGTGGTCAAAAATCGAGAGTTCGCCCTTGCTCCTCATGTACGCGCACCAAACCTGCTTTTTTACATTTGCGCCTTTTACCGCTACCTACTGCCCATGATGTTGAGTTGAAATTTCTCATCTGGCTATCCCGATGCTGTCAGAGTCGCCGTAGTCTGTGCCACAGCGCAACAATGCGACTTGAAAGCCACTGGGTACCAGATTTTATTGGCGCGACAGAGGTCGAGGGACTGCTTCGCCGATGTATATAACTGCCTCACCCCCCCCCCCCAAAAAAATACTGAGATGCTGCACAGCATTACCTGTTCTCGGTCTATACGGAGAATATGGTCGAGACGAAGTTTTCATGTCAGCTGCATGCGGTAATTTAGTCTATGAACGGCGCTGCTACAGGTTGTATCGATATCCATCCAGTCAGGAGGAATAGTTGTGCACGTACCCAGAACCGCTTTCATGCGGTTTCCCGATCAAACCTACAGTCAGCAACCGATTTCACGAACTGTCAACCAAAATTCTGGAGTGCGTTTTCGATTTGAAAAAAAGGATCAATCAACTAAGTTTGTATAATTATGACTATCATACGGCATAATCCCATGATATTTCTGACATGCCAGGATGTTCGCTGTTGAATGCACTTTATTCCGGCTACCTGCATGGTCCGCACTCAATAAAAAAGGACTATTTAATTAACATGCACTTTTCTATCGACTTTCAGTGTCCTTGTAAATTTAAAGATATTTCATAGTAGGCTTAATTTTAAATATCCTCTCTAGCATACATTTTGCTAGCAAATCACGCCTTCTTCATATGTTATGTTCAAAGGAAGAGCAGGTCTTGGTTTGAAAAAGTTCCTAATTGTGCATTTTTTAAGGTCATGTAGTATCCATTCAAATAGTAACGCCGTTCAAGAAGCATGCAGCATAATGTTCGTCGATTATGATATTTTTTGAGTCTCATATTAGATCTTTTAAACGGCATTAGGAAGTGTATGATTTCTGTTACACGAAAAGCCTACAATTTGTAGGCTGGAAACCCCAAACGCAAAAACAACGGCCGGTCGGGCTCAAAATGATTCGCAAACTTGGAAAATTTCAGAACTGAAATATATTCTTCCTTCGAGCATAAGATTTAAAGAAAGCCTGATTTTTCACAGATTTAATACAAGAAATAACACAAAGGATGTTCCAATTTACAAGGGCAGAAAAACAAATAGAATTACTTTATACTTAAGGGACAGTTTTCTGAATGTGGCCTATGCAAGTGACCGTGATGAATTGCATTCAAAACTCAACATCCTGGCGTGTCTGACTAAGCACAGGGGCGTGCCGCATGATTATCAATATTACAACCCCATTTGAGTATTCCTGACTAGTCGAAATCACATTTCGGAATCTCGGTCAGCAATTCATGAGATTGCTCATTGAATGTGTGTCATGTAAACGCGAACCGTATTTTCCGAAGTATAAATAAATCACTTAGACGGGCAAGCACTGTCATGATGACACGAACTTATCTTGGTCACATGGCGTCTGTCAAAAGGCCATACAACCAGATAATTGGATTTGAAGACTGCAAGGACAAAGTCCGTTTGCTCGTCTGTAAATATCTATGTTAAGGTAAAGAACCTATTGTTAAGGATGGAGACATTTCCTACGGGATATTTGAGCTTCTTAACTGGGTCCCTTCAGAAACTAAAAGTCCTGACGATATTTTAGGTTTCTTGCTTTCTCGTCTTCCTTCACAACTAACCTAAACCCGACAGCATTCGTACACTTGTTTACAACGGTCTCCCGTAGATTGGTTTTAGGACTAGTTTACCTACAGTGATCTCCTTTCAGAACGTTCTTGGCATTCCAATTGTAGCCATATGAGTTCAACTTACTACCTGACAATATCCTTCTGGTCGCTGGGTTCTACTATTTGGCAATGAAGGTGCACGCTTAGCCAAAATAAGCGAGTATCTGTGCCTTCTGGGTAGTTTACGATTTGCCCAGTGGTAGAGGATTTATGCATAGAAAGGTTAGGTACACTGTCGTCCGTCTAATCCGTCCTTCTCAACTTATGATAACACAACCACAGACCGCTTTCTTTTGCTGTAAGCCCAACTTGCATTCACGATACAGTCGTGTACGTCATCCGCATGCGACAGAATATTCCTGATATCTGTTGACATAGGGTAGTTTTGTGCCTCAAAAGTGAAGAGGCTACCTCATAATCAACCGGTGATGCCCGATTTTGGAACATCACTTGCTGATGATGCACAGCAAGCCAGAAATAGCCGCTACAGAGTATCTGTCCTTGGTAGTTGCCTCTCTCCTGTCTGTCGAGTTCTGACAACCATGCTGCCATCTGTGTGCACTGTATTTTCAGATTCAAGACAAAGCAGGGTTGTACGTATTCACTTCTGCAATCGGTTTACACCACTGTCGTGACAAGTGTTACCCAGCTTCGCAGTTTGCTGTTTTCTGGAAACTCTCAATACCAGAGTGCTAGTCTGAAGGCCAGCTTTACAGACCAGCAGAAAATCATTTAGATTGTTTGCGACCAAGATCAGAGAATGGCTTTCGAATTCGGTCTTTAAGTGAATATTCAGTTGCATGCGCCTAAACAACAAAAACCGTGAAATACATTGGCATCTCAGCTGACAGTTACGACAACCCTGGGCAGCAATAGACTAATCGAACGATATCACGGACACCATGTGCAATGAATTCTCGCGCATATGCGTCGTTCCTATTATCAGAAATAATAGGATTTGCGGTTCACTGGACTGTCAAGTCGATACTCGACAGTTATTCCCTCTCCGATGGTCGTCCCACAAGGGAATACCACCTCAGGAAGATTCACAATCCGATGCTCAAAACTGCCTAACCTACCATCACAAGCCGAATGACAAGTCGAGTTCCGAGAGCAGTTGAGAGGGACAAGCTGTGTTTGTTGAAACGGAAATTTTATTCACCTGTCGTTCCGAATCCTCACGAGAACCCCTCATCAGCGACAGCCACAGATATCTGCTGGTAGGTTTGATAGAAACTTCGAAACGTCAGATGAACAAAATTGGCCTCCCAGCGATTACATCTTCCACTTCTCATTCTCTATGCCGCAGGATATGTTAATGACACCTCTCAGAAAATAAAATGAATGGAATCAACATGAAGAATAAGAGGGGTCGATCAGCGGAACATTTTGTTTATTGTCCCGAGCTTTCAACTAGTCCAGGTGTCCATCGTCAGAGATAGTAGCAGCAACAGAACAAGCGACAGTTATAGGGCATGTAGGCCAATCATCGCAGCCATCAAAATAGTCGCCCACGCCGGAAACAAAACAGGCCGAAAATTGATTGAAGCCTGGTCCTCGGACGAGAACTCAGCCAATCGACTTACTGATCTGGCACCTGCGTACAGAGCCCTACGCAGTCACCTCCAGTCTTGCGCAATCGGCCGATGATTGGCCTGCATGCCCTATAACTATCACTTGTTTTGTTGCTGCTACTACCTCTGACGATGAAGTTCTGAACGATTTGAAAGCTCAGGACAAAAAGCAAAATGTTCAGGTGCTCGACTCCCCTTCTTCACTTATGCATACATCTGGAACTCGAAATTTCGCCTTTATTCCTGAAATCAACATGCTTCCATACTGGATGAATTCAAAGTAGTCGCCGATTCGGTTCAACCGGCAACTGGGAATGACAGCCTGTCGAGACTGAAGATCAGTTCATCATGCTGTTCTAATGAGACGATCATTGGGACAGTTTAGACTTCCGGGATAGGCATGATGTCACCATTTGTACAGAAAAGATCCGCCATAAGGGGTTTTTTCTATGAAAATTTCTACTGCAGTCACAAAACAACGATTCTACTAACCAAAAGAAATAAGCGAGGATTGAGCATGCGCGCGGGGTAAGAAAATTCCGACTGTTATTTAACAAATTCACCAGTGTTTAAACACTCCTGCTCTACTGGCAGACGTATGCATTTCACCTACTATTATGTCGAGTATTTTTTTATTGCCTGACTGGTCTCTCGCCGAAATTTTTTTAACATCGGACTTTCCTCTTACTAAAGAATTACGTGTGGGGAATGTGGACAACAATAAATAAGTATATACATTTCAGCAGTGTCGGCTCCTCGAGGCGGCACAGGTCAGAAAACGTCGTCCTGCGACGAAAGGGGAACTAAAATGTCTGCAGAACAACATTTTCAAAAAATGTAACGACAGTCTTCCCTAGTTTTTCTTTACCCCGCGCATATACTTATTCCTTGTCGAAAAAAAGACGACACTTCGGTTAAAGGATCCTATCCGGTATTTAACGACAGTTGCGTCATCAAGCACACTGAAGTAAAGTGTGCTGTACTGGACGGAATAATCTCAGCCGGCAAAAGTAAAAGCACCAGACCATAAAATGCTTTTACAGTCACAATTTTCCTTATTGCAACGCATTTAGCCTACCTGGTTTCCGCCAGGCATTTCGGCGTTTAACAGTCACTTCCACAGCGAAAGCCTGCTCTAACAAAAGGTGCGCACAGCTATTAAAGTCATGTGAGCCCCGAGGTGAATGGGGTGACCTAGTTGGCGACGCAAACCCCGGTTTCACAGTGTTGACACGATCTCTCAGAGTAGGCACGCAAGTTCTCCAGGGGTCATTTAAATACACGGCAGCGCCTGGCGATGGACGAAAGAAGGGAAACAGCGGTGTGTTTCTGCTCTCCAAATTGCACGGAGGGAGACTTTGAGTTAGGGTTTTCCTTGAATAATCCGATTTACGAATATCATATCAGAAACGTTGTACTCACTTGGATGGTCCTTTGCTTCTCAGAAAACCGGCAGAAGAGTGTTTATGCTTTGACTGAGTCGAAATGGAGAACGAATCTCTGACTGAGCTCTTTGTTTAACTTGAGAAGGCATGTCTTAGGATACTAATGAACGAGAAAAGGCTTATTGTACAAACTCTGAATATGTGGAAATACGTTCATTCACCGCGCAATGAATAAGTGGGAGGTAATTGCTGGACACAGTCAAGATCGGCTAGTTTAAACGGAATTTACTTTCCTCGCCGGCTCAGACAGGGACCGCTAGGACAGTGAACGAGTGATACATTTTCGGTTTCCTAATATGTAAGTGGTAATATAGCTATATTTTATATTTTAACACAGACGACCGAAAATTAATCCTACTTTTAAAGAATTAGTAAGTAACGTACGCAAGCGGCAGCCTGCACAAGTAAAGTGGAGTTGGCATTACTTGGGTAGCAAGCAGACTGAAATTCTGCTTACCCATAGTGATAGAAACTGCACTGTGGGATATTTACACGTTTTCTATCCGTCATTTGAGAAAATAGTAAAAATCTGGCTTACACAGATGACAAATGAAGAAACGCCTAACACAGACATTTTCAATGCCACCTCGGACGTTTGAAAGGGGACTCAATGCCATGAAATCGTTTTTCCCTGTCGTGAAAATAGTGTTGACCCCTTACCTCAGGATGAAAGAGCAGAACTTAGTGTGTTCTTCTTAATTCCAAAAATCAAACTGGAAGGTAACAATTTGCGGCTAACGTGTAAAAAACAGACTGGGCTATAAAATACTTTTTTACAAATAAGCTGCGAACTATATGGGTAAAAATATGGCTGTAAGGATGAAGTATATGCGTGGGGTAATAAAAAACTACGGGGGTCGGCCTACTATATTTTTCAAAGAAGGTGTTGTTCTATAGGTTTTGATCGGCCCTTCGGCGGAAAAATGGCATTTGCTGACCTGTACGGCCTCAGGGAGTCGGCACTGCCGAAATGTCTACACTTATTTATTGTTCTCCACACCAGCACACGTAATTTTTTGCTAAGAATAAAGTCCAATTATAAAAAATTTCGGCGCGAGACCAACTAGGTAATAAAAAATACTCGACATAATAGTAGATGAAATGCATACGCCTGCCAGTAGATCAGGAGTGTTGAAACACTGGTGAATTTGTTAAACAACAGTCAGCATTTTCTTACCCCGGACGTATACATAATCATTGCCAGAATGGCTACTGCAGGGGCCATTGGACAGTACGTTGCACTATGAATTGCTCAGAATCTGGAACCAAATATCGTTTTCACTGCAATAGAATTTCGACGGAAAATAGTGTTGTCTGTTTCAATATGAAAATAAATTAAAATGCAAATATCTTTAAGATATCTCTAAAAACAGAGCATTTCACTTTCTCTTTTGACTGAAGACACTCGGTAGACCGGCTGTAGGATTTACCAGGCTTACCCACTACAAAAATCCACGAAATGTTGCAATTTAAATCATTAATGTAATTTGTCCACAAGACCGACGGTAGCTTTTAAGGTTGGATCTGTTATTGTCCACTAAATTTATATTTATTATCAGAAGGATTTTGTGAGGAAAGTGAATAGACTTTGCGTAAGAAGGAATTAAACCATTTAGCCTTTCTACCACTACTTACGACGGCAAGTGTGGAAAATATTATGAGACATTTGCACCGCATCCGTCTATCTTAACGTAGGCATCGGTTTCCATTCAGATTGTGAACAACTCTGCCATTAGCCTAGTAGTGGTCGTAGATACAAGAGCATGCATCTCGTTGAAGGTGTCTTTTCAATGATGCTTCTGCCGTAGCGTCCTGTGAACCTTTTTGACAATGATCACGTCTTTCTTCAGCTTTCTTTGGCTTTTTCGTTAGGGTTGCTGAAGGAGAGCGCCTGAGGATTTTTATTTTCTACCTTGCCCTTTCTTCTGAAGTTCACCGGCCTTTTTGCTTCCATTGCTTTGTTATATTTCCTTGCATCCCCTTCATTATGCTAAGTGGTTTGGGTGTGTACACACCGACTTAACTTAACCGGTGTTACCATATTCCCTGATTTCGAGGGCACAAACTAAAGATCTTCAGCATACTTAGAGACCGAGTTCCATTTGTTCGAAATAGCCACTCTATAGTCAATACGGAATTTCAGCTTTCATTATGTATATTCCCACGTTGCCTTACAGATTTCGGGCCTTTGTTTACTTTGTTGTAATCAAAGGGTCGGTAAGATTTTGTTGCGACTGAATCGAATCACTCCCCATGATATGTCTTTGCCACCGACATTGTAATTTTAGGCGAAAGTGCGCCCTTGTGCTCACAGCAGTATGGTGGTCATATTCCCAATTTTGGCCTACAGAACACGGCGGTGGCTAGACCCTGCCGGGCTTTTTAGTGGGATTATTATTTAGAAATCTCCACCAAACAGCACGTCTTGAGATGACCGCAGGCTGTATACAAGCTGTTACGCCCAACTCGCTGTAGGTGGTAAAACGGTCAAACCTTGCTTCACTTCACGAAACGATGCCTAATAGTTTAGAAATCGGTCCGAATACATCGACTGGGCACTTGTTAGTTTGACTGACTAGGTCGGCCACATTGTCTGGGAAGTTAGGGAGGGGAGCGTGATCTGACCGCGAATTTGTTTCTAGTGAAGCCGACTTTCGCTGTTCCTCGCACACCCACAGCCTTCGTTGACAAAACAGACGACCGGAGGTGGATATTTTTTAATTTGCAGCCGGTTTACATAAGAGTTCACTCCATTTTCATAGCAGGCTATCTAAATGAATTGCAAGCCAGCGCTATCTCCTACGCTCCCTCGCCTTATCTATCCGCCTGCACGCAATAAAGGGAGGGGGGCGTTTGAACTTAACAATGCTGCATTGGAAGGTGTCCGCGAACAAGTGCTTTGCTGATTCGCCAGCAACTCTGTCATTAGCCTGGCCACGCAGTTTTAGTGCGGTAGCAGATACGAGAAAAGGAAATCTACAAAACGCAGTGGTCTCAAACATCTGTCGATGAAAAAATCGTAACAGGAGTCACTATACGAAGGAGATCACAACGTTGACTGGCGCTGTCCTTTAGTAAATCATTATTTGGTAGATGTTTTGACAGATTTTGAATAATTCATATTGACCCAGCTGTGAAAAACTCAGCGCCTCGGTGAGATTCGAACCCACGCAGTAAGGGGAAGGCTTTAGTACAGCCAACGCTCTAAACCCTTGAGCTACGAGGCCCCGCTGGACGGCGCGAGTTTAATCATGTTTGGGTTAAGCTACGCGCCCAACCTATTGCAACGTCTGGAATCAACCAAATCTGATACAGTAAGTTGATTGCCCAGGCAGGATTTCCTACATAGTCCAGCTAGAATCCACCAGATGGCTACGAGGCTCACTAATTCGTGGAAGTTTTGGCAGATTTTGAATAATTCGTATCGACCCAACTGTGAAATCATTATTTATTAGTTATTTTTGTGTTTCACAGTAACAACAGCATAGGTATTGGCTTAAATTCAAACATTGGTTTTGCCAATTTTGCTGCTACCTGCAACAGGTGCGGTGGGCTCAGCTTAACTTAAGTCCCTTGACGGGAAATCTGAATAAAAAACGTCAGTATTTCCTATGCTCACCACCTTGCTTATTCATCCCAAGCAGCACTGGGGCTCAAATAGTTTTACGTTCGTGCAGCGTCTATTTACAAAGTTGTCTTGCTAGATATCATCCGATAATTGTTTTTCTCATGCGTCAGCTTAATGCACCCAAACTCTCTACAACATGAACCCACTGTGACACAAATGATGGCGGAACCCCACTAACCTGCCAGAAGGCCTTGTTTATTAATCCGCTCTCCAGGCCAGGATGAATGAGCGCAACAGCGACTTTTGATTGGGGTTCGTGATCCTTCAGGTAGTTGGCGTAGGTGACAATCATCAAGTGACTGGAAGTGTAGGCAGCCCACCAGTCAAACGACCGATGTTCAGGCACCGGCTCTGTTAACCCCCTCTCTGGCAGCGTTCCAAACTTGTGTAGGCGCGATGAGACAAACACCAGGCGTGAGGTGAACTCTGGGCTGGATGAACGTCTCAGCAGTGGGAGAAGGTTCTCCGAGAGTAGGTAACTGGAGGCAAAGTTGAGGCCACGGTGACGCTCCAGTCTATCCACAGTCTTGTCAAACGTCTTGGACATGTAAACACTGTGCAGAACGAGAATGTTCAGCTTGGCGAACTCGCGCGTGATCTTTTTGCAGAATTCCTTGATTGAGGCTGCCGAGACATGATGTAGTTGTCTTACCTGCAGCTGGAGGCGGGAGGATGTGTGGGTGGATTTAAGAACTCTTAAGTGTAATGGATCCTGAAAAATGATTCACCAGTATGCCGAAAGAGAAGGCGAGGATGAGGCAACGAAAACTGAAAAAAGCGTCTAACTTTCAGCATTAGGCAATTGTATCTGGAAAATCCAAGGTACAGAATAGATGGCATTTATTTTGTCTCATTGGATAGACTAGCCGCAAGGATGACAGTAGGGTGATTATCGAGGAAGCAATCCTTTTTTATGACGAGAGATCTCTGAAATGCAGAAAATGTGAATCGCCAAATGTCAATAATGCATACTTTAGCATGTATGACGGCCATGCTTTATAGGTGTCTATATGAGGTGCAAAATCAAAGTATTTTAACAAATTAAGTCGCAAGGTACAACCAACTGCCGACCCAATCATATAATGCCGCCTGCTTTCTTGAATGCGGCTAGTAATCTTCATCCGACAGCATTCGGATGTCCTGGACATCACTGGCGTTATCTCCTATTTGACCATGTACTCGAAAACCGTTGAGAAGGACCTTTCAGAGTGACAACATGCAGGCCTGTTGTGGTTGCTGCTTTAATTGGAGAGGCGAAAAAGCTGGCTTACAGAATGCCCTACCTTTCCTTCTAGGCAAGCACATTCTACGATCGACGGATAATCAAATTAGGTGAGTGGGGTAACGGTCCCCAGTTTTGTTAGCAAACATTCGATAAGTGGACGGCAGCAAGAAATGGAAACATCAATCAGAAGTAATCAATGATCTTAAGAACTCTAGTAATTCGAAAAGTGTCTTGTGGCCGCGGTTGCCCTCGGTTTTCTGCGACTCGATCTACACTGCAGTCACTTCAAAAGGAAAAACCAATTTCATTTGTCCTTTTAAAAAATACCTATAGGGACTTAACCTCGAAACTGGCTGTAGTTATTGAGTGTGTTAGTGCTGCGACGTGTCAGACATAGAGCGGACCGTCGCAGCCAACGACCAGGATTGAGACGTTGACCGGATATCTGTAAGTGTAAAGTTCGTTTGTGACAACTATTGTTTCTGTTGCATTGTGCATCATCTGCAGTCCTTTGGCAGATCATCCTGAATGGTAAAGGGAGTACGGCAAACGTTACGAAAAACCGGGTGCCAACTGCGTAGTCATTCGTAATTGTACACCAACTGACCTCTACAGGATATCTGTCTTCCGCTCGATAAGAATTCTGTGATGTCACAACACGTGGATTTCAGTTCGCGTTACGGAATCACTCGTTCAACTGAGCCTTGAGGGTCCCTCTCGAGCACGGCCAGCAGCCGCATAGCGGAGCGTAATATAGGCAGAATAGCATTACTAGCGAAGACATGGGAGACTGGAGTAGCCACTTCTGGCTTATTGGCCGTCGTCAGCCCGTCTCATCCAACCCCGAGGTGTGGAACACTTCCGATTCAACTGCGTGACCTGTTGGGTAGAATGCCAACCCCTCTAACCACTGAGCCACGAGCTCGTTGTCTTGTCGGTTGCGATCGGACACGTATAACGGTAGAGGGGGGCTCAGTAGTTAAGGTGTCGGACTTCGAACCAACAGGTCGCAGGATCGAGTCGCAGGTGTTCCACACCTCGGGGCCAGGTATGACTGACTGACGACGCCCAGTAGACCAGAAACGGCCGCTTCAGTCTCTCTTCCCCTTGACAGTAATGCAGGACATATCCTGTTTATGCTTTGTGGGCGTCTATCTGCCAATTTCTATTGACTCTGTCTATCCCAGTGTCGTATAGAATGGCCCTATTGGATGTCATCTGACTAACTTCATCTGCAGATTTTTCAATGTGGGCAACATCTTTGTCAGTAACAATATGTCCAGTAAATGATTACTCGGCGAAATGCAACGTGGTGGTTTTTTTCCCAGCGAGTGACGTTAATTGGCAGTGAACTGTTGAATTGCCTAATCGTATCTTAGGAGGTTGCGATTGAAAATGAGAACGGCACTGTTTCCAATGTCAGTATTAAATCGTAATAGTAGGTTACCAGTTTGTCTGCGTAGGGAATTCCCGACGACTTATTAACGAACGAACAGGCTTGGTCGCGTAGAAGGTGCATTTTATTTTGACCCTACTATGAAAGATCCGGCAATCTCGGTGGTAATCAAACCCACGACAACAAGGCGAAGTCTACAGTACAGCCAACGCTCTTGAACTACCTGAGCTACGAGGCCCCACCGGGAGACCTGACTTTAATCACATTTGACTAAAGTTACCCACCTGGCCAACTGCAGCGTATGGAATTCGCTAAATCTGATAGAGTAAGCTGACTGCCCAAGCAGGAATTCCTGAGTAGTCAATCTAGTATTCACCATATGACTGTCGGGATCATGTAATACAGGGGTTTTTCTGGCCCTCTCTCCCTGCTCCTGTGAATTCTCATCCCACCGAGGTGGCCAGGTTTTTCACAGTTGGATCAAAATGAGTTATCCGAAATCTGCCAAAGCGGTTATTAGCGCACATTTTGTTAACATGGTAGGATAATTCTACATTTTTTTATTTAGAAGACACTTAACTGTGAAAAGTGAGGGTAGCTTTGGTAGAAAGCATTTAAGCCCGGTTGTATGCGAAGGCATGCAGTCGCATGCGCTCCATAGCTGAGTCAGGATTGCACTTTAAAATGTCAGTATTACGGGCCTAATGACTGCGTGTGAGTTTAAGCTCGCACCTGCAAAGCTCTGTACCACAAACATACCGACGTAAATGTGGTCTTACAGAGTGCAACAGCGAAAGTCCCACTTGCTGCAGACAATTCTATTTCGCCAGTTGAGCAGAGTTGCTAAAATGATGTGAGAATGCAATACCTACCGAAGGGAAGAAGAGCTCAGTCTTCCCAGCGTAACTTCTGTAATTTTAAACACCGTGTGATAGACTTCTGGGGTAGAAGCTCTACTCAGCTAGTTTTTGCGTGTTGCATGCGAGGGGAGAAGGATAAAAATAGGGTTACCTATCACAGAGTTCGTTAGCAGTGATTAACGAGGACTTGGTATATTTTGCCAGTGTTTGTTATTGCTATTGTTGGAGTTATAACTAATGAGAGGACAGCCACTGCCAACAAGTCAAACCGACGTTAATGTGGGAGTCAGTAATTAGTAGACAGTCCAAAGACAACATTATCTCCAAGAACCCTACTCTCGTGTGCATTTGTTCGGTATATTTGCGGGTAATAGGCAGTGCTATTAGATCCAAATTTAAAACCATATCAAGGGCAGTTTAGTCTACAGATCCCGCTTTTTGTCTTGCATTACTTGACATATCGACGAATATTTCTCCTTCTGTCACCGAAAGGGCTGCGATGTTTAGTTCTACAGTCCCCCCCTGAGTGATGTCACATGTTTAGCTTTCTAAAAAAATTAGTCTGCGCGAGTACGCTGACATTATAAATTTCATGTGGTTGTATCTTGCCTACAATTTAAATCCAGTGAGTGACGACGAGGGCTTATAAGACAGTCTCGGTTACATCAGGTATTCATATTGACCCAAATGTGAAAAACTCGGCGCCTCGGTGGGATTCGAACCCACGCAGTAAGGGGAAGGCATTAGTACAGCCAACGCTCTAACCACTTGGGCTACGAGGCCCCGCCGGACGACTCCAGTTTAATCATATTTGGGTCAAGTTTACTCGCCCAACCTGCTGCAGCGTCCGGAATTCACCAAATCTGATACAGCAAGTTGGCTGCCCAAGCAGGATTTCCTAAGTGCTTCACCTAGAATCCACCAGATGACTACTAGGCTCACGTATTTCATAGATATTTTGGCAGATTATGAATAGCTCACACGCGCTTCCCGGCGCGTGCTTCGAGCCCTGCTTGTGTCCTCTTTATTATCTCGATTCAGCGAGTAACCAGGCAGGCTTGCTAATGGAATCCTTCTGATGGTGTGTAACGCCGTCGGTTTCATTACAGTGGCCATGCACTGCGAACTACCACGCGGTACCCTCAATGGCCTTCCCGTTGTGATTACGCCCTCCTTATCCTCTCAA
>CACRXP010000031.1:1894366-1924493 GCA_902702965.1 Spirometra erinaceieuropaei | reverse complement strand
TCACTCGCTTCTCTGCGCGTGCTTCGAGCTTTTTTTGCGCTCTTCTTCCCTTCCTTACCCAACGAGTAATCAATGTGTTAACTAATATTGTTTTAATAATTTAAACATATGATGTCATTCAGTTGGGGCTGCAGAGGCAAACCTCGCCGAAAGGACTTTTCTTCAAAAAAGGGATGCTCTGAGAACAGCGAAAGTAGCTGTCCACCCCGTTCACAACATGAAATATTCAACGGCCTTCGCAAATCCTGAGACTCCATTTGGCCGATGGGGCAAATTAGGAAAAAAATGACCGCGGAGAACGCTTTAGTTGGCTACCATGCAGAGGAGAGAACGTCGTCTTCGACGGTAGATCGGTCGATCTACGCTAAATTTTCTCCTACTAAGGTAGTTTTTCCCTGTCCTTGTCTCAACAAACAGGACTCCTCTTTAACTCTGACCCTATGAATAATCGTCAAACCTCTCCCACTACCCGTCTTGATAGAGGTCCTCAGAATATCGAATTGGCCGAATTTGTGATTGTTTCTCCGCTCAATTCGTTTTCTCTTTTTGGGGCCATCCATTTGTGAAGAGGAAAACTCTTACCTATGGTGCGTGCAAGGAGGACCATGTTTGTTCACAGATCGGTAAGTTTACTGTCTTCATCTCTCAAATTTTGGAAGCTTCATTATTTGAAAGCCCGAATTCCACTCACTTTTCCCTAACAAGCACGATTCAAGAATTTTCATGCACTTTCGCGTCATTATGAAAATACAAGATGATTAGAAGGAGCAGTGGGGTCGAAGTACTTGCAAAATAAAGCATTCGTCAGGGTGGGAACGATATTAAGCTTTGTCGGTTTAGCGAGACGACCGAATAGTATCCAGGGGGAGGGGACAGGAAAGGACGCACCTAATTCGTTTACATCAAAAGTGATGAGAACAGTAGGCACTGGCATAACTAAAAATCAAACAAGCCAAATGCATGGGTCAATTAGTGGCTTTTCTGGGCGATGTCTTGGCCTAAACGTTCTTCAGTGAAGTTTAAGTCCTAACAACATAAAACAATTAATTCGAACTATTTGGAACAAAGCTAATTCATACCTCTTTATGTTTCCAACAACAGCTGCCTCAACGCCGCTACCTGCTTCTTGTTTATCGAGGGCAGTCTTCAAAAGGGACTCCAAATGCGACAGAGTTCAGAGTTATGGAAACATTTTTTTCATATGGAGGTGGGTATTTGCCAAATTTCTATTCACCCGTTCTTAAACGCAACAGCAAGGTATCGATCATGTTAGATAGATTAACAACAATACCCTGCACTGTTTCTTTGGACACAAATCTGCGGACATTTTTTCACTCGCTTTCAATGAAGAAGGCATTTTGGTAAGAAAATCTTCTTTTAAAGACTTCGCTGTCCACTTTTCAGAAAGCAAGCCAAGAAGAATGAATGATGGCCTCATGGACCGGACTGCAGCGAGGCAGCCGGGGCGTAATCTTCATTTTAAAAAAATGAAGATCCAGGGCCGGGGAAGCAAAGGGTAAGATGTATGAGCATAAGCCATAAAGGAAACTGGAGAAGGCTGCGGAGGTTTGGTGAGAAGAAATCAAGGTTTCCGAACTAAAACTTACAACCAGTGGACGAAATCACTGCAGGGACGTGGCTGGGATGGGTACATGCCTGCAACCCACAGCAGCTGAAGCTGAGCTCGCGTTTAACAGCCGTACAATTTCGACTTCGGTTCAAGCGAAGGAGGATACCTAACCTATTTGCGTCAAGCCAAATTGCGTTTATGGCTTCGTATACCTCTGTGTTTGCAAAAATGTGGGGCGAAGGCAGTGGCGCCTGACAACAGTGTCGGCTGAGTACCGCCTTAGGCGGCTTTGAAGGACGAAAATTGAATGCCCCCTAAAAACGGAGTCCTGTCAGGTGTTAGGAGGTGTTGTAATATTGATTATCGCGCAGTCCAATTCCACAATATTTCAGTTACACCATGATGCCAGCTTTTGCATACGTCTGTTTTAGACCGCCTGTAAATACCTCAATCGGTATACAATGACCACATACTGAGTATATTTTTTCCCATTTATTTTTGATGCCCTTACAAAGCCAATTATATTTTATTGAACGCATCCACAGAAATATCCTTTTTGTAATCGCACGGTAGAAAATTACGTCTTACTCGAATTTTATACCTACAGAAAGGTTGCTTTTTGTCTTTCAGTCTTTGGATAATTTTGAACTGGAAATATTAATGAGCTTGCATCTATTGTTTTCTAGCTACCATTTGTGAACTTTTAATATATGGGAAATCTTACAGTGTTCAGTGCTATAGAGAATATTTCATATTTGAATCATTAAACGGCGAATTGTGTGTAAACTTTACTGTATACTTCAAATGCATTTCATAGAAGACATACATAAGACCATCTTTCATATATATCCCTTGTAGAAAATAACTCGTGGGGAATATATCCTTCGGTTTTAAAAACGGTTATGCTTATTAGATACCTTGATATCCTTAAATGTTCATTCAATTAGCGTTCCTCACGAAATTATGCAGCATTGAAAACTATTATGATCCCTATGTGATATCACTCTAGACGGATAGGGAAACATACGATCTTCGATAAAAAGTCCCAAACGAAATTACAACTGCACATCGGGCCCAAACCGTTGGAGAAATGAAACACTTTTAAAAAACAAAAAATGCTTATTCCACAGTAGAAATTGGCAGAAGATGTAATTCTGTATCCAGTATGTAAAAGAACGACTATTGTCAAGCATGTTTTCTATAGGGTATATTTCAGTTTACAAGGACATCGAAAAACCGCTAAAAATGCGCATGGATGAGATAGTCACGCGTTACCCAGGGTGGTTTTTTCAAGGGGCTACAAAGTGCATTCTAAAATTATTAACCTGGCGTGTATGAACGGCCCTTGAGTTTACGCTGCAAGATCATCAGTATTGCAATGCCGTTAAGGCAATCCATTCTAGTCGAAAAATAATTCGCGATTTTTGGTTAACATTTAATACGATCAGTATTTTTATTTTTATTGACGTCTGAAATCAGTGGAATAATTCATAGTACACACATAATTATTTTTCGAATGTGGTTTGTCGCAGGCGACCAAATACATGTGCAATCAAAAGCCGAAATCCTGGCAGGATTAAAATGTAATTGAATCAGGTTTAAAGATTGTCAATATTATGACCTCTCGTAGGTTGTTTTTCCTACTCGAAAGCATGTAATTCGGATTTTCCTTTAAAATTTCACGAGATACGCCATCAACTTGTGTAAAGGGAAAGCCCTGCTTTTGCGAATAATTTGAATATTCAAAGTCATATGAACAAAGGAAAGCTTATTAGGTCATATTTTTAAAACCAGCGGAAATTTACTTCCGATTTATTTTTCTTTAGTTACGGCATGTCACGTCTCTCTGTGTCGTTTGCCATAGTGACAGTGATAATACCTCGTGAATATGAGGTAAAAGTAATTAAATAGCGAATTCCCGAATTAGAATATAGGCAGAAGAACGACCAAGATTTCTTTCATCCTAATGTGCATAGAGAAATTCTGCATGCTAATTGTTTAGAAGGGGTTCACGGTGCTCGTTTTCTAACTATACTGCCCAAACAAGTAAGTAGATAAACTGACCGCGAACATGAAAAAGGTCAAAGAACATTTCATCAAAAGAGCGACCATCTGTAGTGCACATGGTCTCCATAAGAACTCATGACGAATTCCAAAGAAAGATGATGATATAACTTGAAACTGAGTATGCTATCCAAACAGCATAAGAAATCCAGTAACGGTAAACGTAACACCCCGTCTTTCTTATCTCCATTATCAGAGTCCAAATACACCTGAGCCTTGGACAGTTGAAGTCCGATTTCATATGTTTGTTTTGACACGCAGGTGAAAGATATCAAACTTAGCCCTAACAGCCACGCCCAAAAGTCCAGTCGGCTCATGAGATTGGGAGACAAATACGGAGTTGCTGGACCGTGGCATAAGCAAGGGCACTGACCCTATATTTGGACAGGCGGTGTGCGTGTCTATTAACACCCTACACCTTACCACGGCAAAGGTTACAGTCAAGCATTTCCACTCGTACTAATCACCGTATGGGCATGGCTAGAAGCATTCTACTCGCGACCGCACTCCTCATTAATAAACTGAAGCCGATCAACTACGCGTGTAAGCAGCCATGGAATGCATAATTTGTTTTCTAACCCTATTTAAGTAGCGTGACCGCTGATTTCTCGTCCACAGCTATCGGTACACAACAGTTTTGCGGCACGAGTTATGAACCTGCCCGAAGACAGTCAGTATAGAGCGTATAAAATCTCTGGGGGCGGCCAATGCGGCCACTTTTACTTGCTCGGAAATGTTATTTTTTACTTTGACCAAACTGTGAAAAACTCGGTGCCTCGGTGGGATTCGAGCCCAGGACGGCAAGGGGAGGCTTTCGTACAGCCAACGTTCTA
Organism: Spirometra erinaceieuropaei; assembly: GCA_902702965.1. NCBI lineage: Eukaryota > Metazoa > Platyhelminthes > Cestoda > Diphyllobothriidea > Diphyllobothriidae > Spirometra > Spirometra erinaceieuropaei. The sequence goes on along the minus strand of CACRXP010000031.1, from coordinate 1,920,026 downwards.
GCCATCTGAGCTAGGAGGCTTCACCGTACGACGCGCGTTTAATCACATTTGGGTCAAGTTTACCAGCCCTACCTACTGCAACGTCTGAAATCCACCAAATCTGATACAGCAAGTTGACTGCCCAAGCAGGATTTCCTAAGTAATCCGCCAGATGACTGCCGGGCTCACGTAATTTCAAATTTCAAATAATTAAGTTTGACCCAACTGTGAAAGACTCGTAGTTCGGATGGTCAGAGCGTTGTTTGTACTAAAGCTTCGCCTTGCTGTCGTGATTTCGAATCCCATCAAGGCACCGAATATTTTACAGTTGGGTCAAAGGGAACTATTTGAAGGCTGCCAAAGCAGCTCTGAAATGTTATTTTGTCTACAGTAGATGGGCTAACTCGTGAAATGTCAAGCGAAATTTCAGGAATGCGTTTTCGTTTGAAAAGATTAATTTAGTAGGTTTGTAAAACTCGTCAGTCTGCAACATAATTCTATAATATCTCATTTACCTCAGGATGCCGGCTTTCGAATGAACTTCATTCCGGCTGCATGCAAAAACTACACTCTGTAAAAAGGACTACATAAGTGGCATGAATTTTTCCCATTGATTTTCGATGCCCCTAAAAATCCAATTATATTTCATGGAAAACATAAATAAAAGTATTCATTCCTTGGCTCATTCGATAGAAAATTACTACTTCTTCTAATTTTATCCTCCAAGAAGGGACACAATTCTGCTAAAGGAAAGTTTCTAATTGTGGGACATTTAAATACCGTGAAATGGCCGTTCATAAATCGTCATGTCTCTGCATTTACCAATGTGGCTCGTAAAGTTAACAACATGGCTCAAATCCACTGCCACATTTTATGAACACTATATGGTCCCCCTTTATTACCGGAGAGAAATGTGTGGTTTTCGCTACGCGGAAAATATTCGGCTTGTTGTTTGGAAACCCTGAATCCAAGTGTAACGGTAAAGTGGGTTCAAAATTATTCAAGAATTAGAAAATGTTCTTAAAACCGAATTATGTCACTCTTTCGAGTATAAAATTAGAAGAAGACGTAATTTTCCACAGAAGGATCAAAAGAATGAATATTTTATGCATGTTTTCCATGAAATATAATTGGACTTTTTGGGAGCATCGAAAATCAATGAGGAAAATTCATTCTAAGTAGTCATTTCTTACAGAGTGTAGTTTTTGCATGCAGCCGGGAGGAAGTTCATTCGAAAGCCGGCCTCCTGAGGTAACTGAATTATTGTAGAATTATGTTGCAGGCTGATTAGTTTTACAACCCTACTCATTTAATCTTTTCGAAACGAAAACGCATTTCGGAATTTCGGTTGACATCTCATGATCTAGCCCACTAACTGTATATTACTAACCGCTGTGCCGTTATTAGCGGGGCTCTAGATTGAGTCCAAAGGCACAGCTGCACGAGTGTCACCCCGACTTGACCGGTGAGCGTGGACTTATCATCGGAAATGCTGTCGAAAGGAAAACCGATCATCCACCATCGAGTCCAAAATACGTATACTTAAAGAGTTTTTGTTGGCTAGGGGAAGCACACTTGCGTCCGGCCTTTGAAAATCTGAGAGGTAGTCGGAAGGGTAAATTCGGACTGTGTTTGGCAGCTTGGGCGACTGAAATTCGGCAGAATCTGTTATTAGATATTGGGAATTTTGCACATGCCTGTCTAGAGCCAGTATGTTCCTTACTGCATGCATCCACATGAATTTAAGCCGGCAATCGATCATCTACAATCTCTGCTGTCAGCACGGTTTAAATCGGAACTCTCTCCGTCTGTCTTTCGGGAAAGATGGCAAGTCGAACAAATGCAACCGAGACCAAAATAGCTATCCCAATTTTGGCAGGACGAGGACATTTTGTTCACCAACGCGTGGGATATTATGAATGATCGGAAAGACGATAGATGCAGTGCAATCCCCCAACGCCTACCCGACAAGAAACGATGCTGCAACTCCCATCTTATGGACAGCCAGTCACTGTTGAGTACTACAACGCAACTTGAAGGAGTTGCAATATAGGGGAATGACTTCTAAGAGGGCTAATAGCATCGCGGCGAAGTTTTCGTTCAGATAGGAGAGCTACACTGCCTTTAAGGGGTCAGACGGAGTCACCTCCGGGATAGAAATTTGTCGAATTTAACAAAATCTTCGGGAGGCTAGTCTGATCCCAATGAGGCATTTCGATATTTTCCTGGCTACAAGGCGTTTGACTTAGACTGCGCTAAAAATCCGACCAAAACGAGCACGAAGTATGGACATCTGACCTGCGATGAACATGCTACTGACTGATAATAGATAGTACGACGGAAATCCTCTTGCTCCAATGTCTTATATCTGTTGGTAAGACTTTTTGATATACACAGGTATACAGCAGATGTGCCATCTCTTAAATTGTTGACCGAAATTCCGAAATGCGTTTCTGATTTGAAAAGACTACATAAGTAGGGATGTAATACTAATTATCGTGAAGCATAATTCTAAAATATTTTAGTCCTATCAGGATGTTAGCTTTCAAATAAGTCTCTTTCCCGTCGTCTACAAACACCCCACTATAAAAAACGCCCACCCACGTAGTATGAACTTTGTCTGCCAATTTTACATGCTTTTGTAGATTTTAATATATTTTATAGAAAACATGCACAAGAATATCCTTTTTTACTCGCTTCGTGGAAAATTACGTTTTCCTGAAATTCTATACTTGAAAAACATGTATCTTTCAATTTTTTTAAAAAAGACTGATTGTGAGATTATTTGGACTGGGAATGGCTACTCATAAAGTTTTATATCTACACATCTATTACTTTTGTTTCTAAAGCATACAACATGGCCAACATCCATTTTAAAATCATATGAGCTATATACGGCGACTTTGAAGAGCATTTATAACCGCATAATTTTCCTTTCCTATCCTGTGTGGTGATTAGTATAGAGTTCCAACTTAAGTAGTCTTTTCAAATAAAAACGCGCTTTAGAGTATCGGCTAACAGTTCATAAGACAGCACATCCACTATATATGTATAATGGGAAGTGAGTATCTGAAGAAATATAAGCTGAAGGCTCTGCGTTCTTGGGTACAAGAAAGTTTATTGGGTAAACTCTCGACGCCGGTTATCCAGTCCGTCGCCAGACGCAGAACAAATACGTCAAAAATAGTTGGCATTCCAAGCGCACTAAAAATCGATTTGCGTTTGGTTTCCACACCATAGAGATTACAGTTCCTAAAACATTTCGGAGAAATAACATTTCCCGCCTATAAAACAATAGTCCTTTTCTATGTCATATCCCTCTCCGCGTCCATATCGCTTCATTTAGCAAAACAACGCGCAGAGGTCCTACCGCATTCCTAGGACATAAATGTCCTTCCCTTTAGGTCCGGTCCAAAAGTTGGTATGACTATTTGAGTTGAAATCCATCAGCTAATGCGAAATAAACGCGATATTCACAAACCGCCGACAGGCAGCCAGTAGTATACGATTGTGCAATAATTTCCCATAGTGAAAACACCGGCACTAGCTAAAAGTCAAAACCCGCGTGGTTCGCCGATCTCGACCCGCTGCGGGGAGTTCGGCTCGTTAGTGGGTCCCCCAGCCCTTCCCCTGTGTTTGCTGGCATATGAACTCCAGTTTCACCATGCCTTTTTAATTTCCGAGGAAATTAATACGGAGACCTGGAATACATTTTTCGGCACAAGACCGGCGAAGCAGGCGTGTCTTGGCTTTTAGCTGGTTCCTGTGTTTTCAGTATGGTAAATTAGTGCACAGTTGTATACTACTGGCTGCCTTTTGACGGCTTATGAATATTACGCGGATATTCCGCAATACCTGATAGATTTCAGTTCACATCTTCGTAACAAATTTCGGACCGTGCCTGCAAAGACCTATTCCAGAGAATTTACTCAAGTTTCCGTATAAATATCCTCGGAAATTAATTCTGTTATATGAACTCCAATTTCACGTTTCCTCGTTTAATTTCCGAGAAAAGTGATACGGAAATTTGGAATAGATTCTTTGACACAAGATCGGCGAAAGAGGCGTGTCTTGTTATAGTTAGTAACTGTGTTGTAAGTGTGGTAAACAGTCACACATATTGGTTTATTCAATGCACTCAGAAGATAAGCTATTTTGCCACATTTGCTCTGCGTCCTGGGAAAACGCCGCCGAAAATTTACGCCATACATTTTCTTGTCCAGACAGCGTATTTGACTTCAACGCAAACACGTACACATATATGTACAGTTAGTGACCTAAATCATGAAATATGTCGAAATTTACGAATGATTGCCAATCACTCGTAAACCGACACCATTTCATGAGTCCGATTTCTATGTTAATTAACTAAAAGTTTAAAAGAATTAAAAGCATAAAAGAATTCTTAAAGGCAGTGTTGCGTTATTTAGAAATTCCGTTTTATTTTGAAAAGCGCAGTATCCCGAAAGCGTCAGAAATGGCTCTAATTAAGTAAAATTCGTTTTTAGATGTACAGAATACATTATCATACCAAACTCACAGTAAATATGAACGTAGACATAAAATAACGTCCAATAACAGTGTTTTAGTGGAGTTTACATATAAGATCGTTTAATAGGTAGTGTGATTTCATATATGACGGTTTGTCATCTGCCAACATTCTGAATGCAGATTCCAAAACAGATTTCGGTTACAATCGGGAGATGGCACCCAAAAAGACCGCCTAACCAAAGCAGACTGTCTTACGGGACAGGTGGTAATAGGGGTTTTATGGGTGGTGGTTGGTCGGGATGTACGATACTAGCCGACGGAAAGGCTTATTTGAACAGGTGAATGATCGAAGTTGGCGCGCTCTCCGTTCCATTATTACAAAATGGGTTGCCAAAGCAGTATAGTGGTAACGGACGAGTGGAAGGCGTATAATCGTCTTCCCTCAGAAGGTTATCTACATTTATCTGTTAACCGCTCAAAGAACTTCAAGGACCCTGCCACCGGACGGCACACCAATGCCATTGAGGCATACTGGAGTAGACTGAAAAGGAAACCCCACGAGGCAGGCCCTGTATGCGGTCGAGCTGTGTGGGCTCAGAAAGACAAAGTATAGTATCGTCTTTTGTTTTGGCATCAATGCCAAGCCTTTGACAGATGCCTGGGAACTGTTTCTGTCCCATGTTGTGCAGACTTATCCCATTTAAAAGTGATTTTGTTTTGTAATAAACTGCCATAATGCGAACGTATGCCGTATATTCAGGTGTACGTGTGTAACGATGGGGAAGGCTGGGTAACAGCGACCATCGTCCATGTAACCTTCTGCGATGTTCGTTCGGCCAGCCCATGTTAGGCCATTGCGGAAAGTCCAAGTAGTGCGTGAAAGTAGGCCTGCAACCGCTGATATGGCCTGAAGGCGTTTGAGTCCACTGTTAAAGGTATTATTTCTAGGTAACGGATTTTTGGGTGCCATCTCCCGATTGTTACCCAGTTTTCTAGTGAGTCCTCCTTTAGTTTATTTGTTTAAAGTAAATGAGATGGGATTCAACAAGAGAAGCTGGATTTTGCTTGATTTCGCCGATGGGGACGTCGTAGGAACAAATGTTTTCATAATATGACATGCAATGAGGCCGGTCACTGCCTAATAAATTTAAATAGAACTGACAGGCGTGATCGTAAACGTACAATTTTGTGTTTAAAGAGCGAACCTTTCTTCCGTTGAATTAACTTACACTCTTCCTTCGTTTTGGATTACGTTGGGTTTCAGACCGGCCTCGAAATGCTACTGAATACTTCATGATTTTCAGTGTTTTCGTCTGGTCGTCCATAAAGACAGATCCTGAATTACCTGCCTGTTGAGAACTTTAAAATAAGATTATTCTTGAAGGCATCTACCGAATTTTTGGGTGTTTGGGCGCTCCTTTTCACGAAGACGGTCGTTTGGGTCACATTTGAAGACTCAATCAAACATCAAACTTCCTTTTCGAGAAAAATGGCTGTCCACAACGAAAGTCAGTAACGAATATGCCTTTGACCAATGCAAGAACTTTCCTTAATAAGTTACCTCTTTAAGAAATGCTTTATTACTGCACTCTGTCGACGGATCCCCGTGTACTTTGCATTTTTGCACGGTGAGGCCAAGTAAAAATGTGACACTTTTGGCCGTTTCTTTCGCGTTCCTGAGAATTACTAATATGTTTCTACCGTGAACGTAAGAGCATGCCTTTCTCTATATATTGAGGTCATGTCCACTGTTTCTGCCCACTTTTAGATTCCGTTCTTCGATTATGAATGCACGGCAGAGCGTCCATATGAATACTAATAGTTTGCTGAAACTATATATGTTTTGCTCGTTCTATTTCTGAATGAGATATGCGCAGAATCTAAACTACACGAGAAATAGTGTTTCATGTGTTGAAAGCTGGAAATGACCATTCCGTGGCGGTCATCTATGTGACATCAGGTAGAATTTTCCAAACGACAAAACAATTTCAGCCCACTTAAACGAGGAAATCCCTATCTGCGTTATTACTGCACTTTTGGACACCAAATCGCTCAGATCTGCTAATTTGATATTTAGGAATTGAAAAACCCCTGGATTTCCTAAAATGACCTTTGTGTGAGCAGGTTGATCAACATGGATATTTTCGGACTTAAAATAAAATTTATAGTCCGTCTAAATCTTTTTATTTAATATCTCGCGGGTAAATTGCTATCCTTTCAATGAAAAAGCCGCTAAGATGCGTAACTGGAGTCTAAGATATGTATTAGCATAGAAAATTGCAAGAATATAATCCAACGTCCATTTTCGCTAAAATTTACTGATATTTCACTTGATATAATTACGTAAACACAATTTCTGCACGAGAAAAGGACATTTTATTGAAGGAAGTGGATGAGCGAAAAAATGCTCAAAGTTAAATGCGTCCAGAAATTCTCTCATCAGTTTCCGTTTTTAGATTTCATGAGATAGGTCACGTATTGTAAATGTCCATTAAAGTGTTTATTGTGTCCATCAGGTGGGGCTACATAACCACATCATACCGGGGACTCCATCCCACGGCATTCCTCACTATAAACATTCTGACACATTTTTATCTATCGTAGCGCTATCAGTTTCGTGACTGGGAAGGTTGTAAACTGACAGGATAACTCCGACTGCGCAGTCAATCTCGCGCGAGTGGAGCAGCTGACTAGTTGAGCGAGAGTCGGGCTCAGGGGCTCCTCCCTAAGGTGGTCTCTGTGGACATTCAGATGGACTCCGTTCCCTTTTAGTGCCCGTGTGTGGTAGGTGTGGTTGGGCTGCTTGGCTTTATAAGCGGCTACGCCGGGGCCCCGCATCCGGCCGTCCTCACTCTGTCTTCCTACCGGGCTCAGGTGTGTGGGGGAGGAGAGAGTGTGACTGATGCTGTGCAGGTCTGCTACGACTATAAATTAATTCACGCGCACGTCATCATCCTACGCCCACCACACCGTGCAGACCTCTTCGTCTGCGACTGTCGAACTGATATATTCTACGTAACCTGGTTTATGCTTAATCCTAGCTTGACAAAATAAACAGAAGTCTATCTCAAATATATACTGCAACCGCAAGGTACAGCGCAAATATTTACCTGATCGGGGGTTATGATGCCAATCGTGGAGATGAGATCTTCACGCAGCTTCGATTCGCCAAGAATGTGGTCCAGGGGATCCTGCGACCTGCGACCAAACTGCTCCAGCAGCTGACGGCGCGCCTTGTTGCACTTTTCCACCAAACTGCAGGCCATGATCACGGTGGCCCCACGTCTGGCCAGTCCCCTGGTTGTCAGCAGACCCACATCGGAGTCGGCGGGGTAGACGAGGGCCACTGCACCATCCAGGCGACCTTCTGTGGAACAGACACAGCCGCCGAAGTAGACTCGAGCAGACCGGTAGAGGACAGCCAGCAGGGCAATCAGGAGCACGTGACCCAGCGGAGACATGAGTCTGTGGGACAAACGAAAAACAAAACAGAAGTATTTATATGGGCGCTCTGTTGTGCATTCATAATCGAAGAACGGAGTCTAAAAGCGAACAAAAACTGTGGAAATGGCCTCCATGTATAGAGGAAGGCATGTTCTTACGGTTACGGTAGAAAAATATTAGTATTGTTTAGGAACGTGAGAGTAACGGCCAAAAGTGTCAAATTTTTACTTGGCCACACTGTGCAAAAATACAAACTACACAGGGATCCGCCTAAAGAGTGCAGTAATAAAGCCCTTCTTAAAGAGGTGACTTATTAAGGAATGTTTTCTTATTGATCGAAGGCATATTCGGACAGTCATTTTTCTCGAAAATGAAGTTTGATGCTTGAATGAGTCATCAAATGTGACCCAAACGACCATCTTCGTGAAAAGGAGCACCCGAACACTCACTAATTCGGCAAATGCCTTCATGAATAATATTATGTTAAAGTTCTCAACAGACAGGTATTTCAGAATCTGTCTTTATGGACGACCGGACGTAAACACTGAAAATCATGAAGTATTCAGTAATATTTCGAGGCCGGTCTGAAACCCAACGTAATCCAAAACGAAGGAAGAGTGTAAGTTAATTCAACGGAAGAAAGGTTCGCTGTTTAAACACAAAATGGTATGTTTACGATCACGCCTGTCAGTTCTATTTAAATTTTACTAGGCACCGACCAGCATCACGCCATGTCACCTTATGAAAACGATTGCTCCCACGACGTCCCTATTGGTGAACTCAAGCGAAATCCAGTTTTTCTTGTTGAACCCTCTCTCACTTAACTCAAAAGGCTCAAGGATAACACGGAACCCTGGAAAACGTTTTTGGAATCTACACTCAGACTGTAGGCAGTTGACAAACCGTCATATGTGAAATCACACTAATTATTAAACTAATTAAACTAATTATTAAACTTCACTGAAACACTATTATTTGACGTTATTTTATTTCTACTTTCATACTTACAAAGTTTTTGTTATGAAAATACAGTCGATACATTTAAAAACGAAGTTTACTAAAGTACAGCCATTTCTGACGTTTTCGGAATATTGCACTTTTCTAAAAAATCGGCATTTTTAAACAACGCAACACCGTCTTTAATATTTCTTTTATTTTTAATTTTTTAAACGTGTATTTAATTAGCATAGACATTGGACTCATGAAATGGTGTCGGTTTTAGAGTGATTGGCAATCATTCGTAAATTTCGACACACTTCATGAGTTAGGTCACTAATCGTATGTAGGACCCGGTGCAAGGGGAAGAGGACAGGATGGTAATTTTACTAAGCCACGATTCGGACGAGCCCGCTTGTGACAGTCCACGTACGTAGTCTCCATCGCGACTGCCCGCCCGTGCCATCCTCAGTTCTCCCATCGCTGCCCTACCAAACAGTTGTCTGAGCCGCGCTCGACTTGGCACCGGCGTGGAGGCTAATCGAGGCTGTGTCCTTCTCTGATTGGTTGCAGACGGACAAAGCCCAGGTGCGCGTACGCGCTTGGCGCCAAGGTTAACAACCTCAACGGCGGCCACTCGGCTGATGGTGCAGCTTGTAGCAACTGTCTCATGATCGGAGTGTAGACTCTCTCGCCTCCGTATAAACTTTGTCCAACCAAATCTCTCTCCCTTACTTATGATTTTGGAAACCCCGTACTGTCAACTCACCGCACTCTTACGTCCTCCCTATCAGGCACGTGTCTGACTGGAATCTGTGTTTGCATAACACCCGTCGTATATGTTTTATTGTAGGAACAAACCAAGAGGACGTCATGTTGACTGAAGACGGTTGAAAATTTTAGACGACAACGCCCGAAAGACCGAAACGGTCGTCTTATTAAGCTTGTTCGGTAGGTCCTAGTTCCGACCAGAACATATAGTCAGGTGTCGGGCTCCCGTCTGTACCGTTTAGTAAACCCGACCTCATTCGGATCGCATGAGCCATGACCAGTGCAAATTGGTTAGTGTCCGCTATCCGACGCTGACCAAGGAATGCGACTGATTTAGAAGCAAAGAGTGTCACTACGGACATCCCCCCGTGAAGTAGGATGAATATCATCAAACAATCTCAGTCCGTCGAGTCCTGACCATATTTCCGATTCAATTCGGCAGAGTAGTCTCCCCATCAGCACCCGTTCCAGGACGCAATGAGTCAATATCCCTTATCACCTATTCCCTATCACCGGCTGTATAAACCCATTCAAGTCAACAAACAGTGAGAGGGCATACAGTAGGCGGGCTAACTCATGAGATGTCAATCGAAATTCCGAAATGCGTTTTCGTTTCAAAAAGATTAATTAAGTAGGGTTGTAAAACTAGTCGGTCTGCAATATAATTCTATAATATTTCAGTTATCTCAGGATACCGGCTTTCAAATGGAGTTCCTTCCGGCTGCATGCAAAACCTACACTCTGTAAAAAATGATTACTTATGTAGCAGGCATTCTTCTCATTGATTTTGGATGCCCCTAAAAGTCCAATTATATTTCATGGAAAACATGCATAAAATATTCATTCTTTCGCTTATTCGGTAGATAATTAGGTCATGTTCCAATCTCATACTCGGAGTAAGGGTATACTTCGGTTTTTAACAACTTTTCCGATTCCCGAATAATTATGAACATATGTTACCGTTATATTTGGTTTCAGGGTTTCCAAACTACAGGCCGTATATTTTACGTGTATAAAAAACCACATATTTCTCTGCGGTAAAAAGGGGGACCATATAGTGTTCATAAAATTTAGCGGAGGATTTTAAACATGTTGTTAACTTTACGAGCCACATTGGTAAATGCAGAGACATGATGATTTATGAACGGCCATATCATGGTATTTAGAAGTCCCATAATTAGAAATTTCTTTAAAACTGAATTGTGCCCCTCCTTCGAGCATAATATTGAAAGAAGACGTAATTTTCTACCGAATGAGCAAAAGAATGAATATTAATATGCATGTTTTCCATGAAATATAGTTGGGCTTTTAGGGGCATCCAAAATCAATGAGAAAAATGCACGCTACATAAGTAGTCATTTTTTACAGAGTGTAGGTTTTGCATGCAGCCGGAAGGAACTCCATTCTAAAGCCGGTATCCTGAGGTAACTGATATGTAATAGAATTATGTTGCAGGCTGACTAGTTTTACAAATCTACTTAATTAATCTTTTTGAAACGAAAACGCATTTCGGAATTTCAGTCGACATTTCATGAGTCAGCCCACCTACTGTATAAATTTGCCGTTGGCGTCCAAGTCGACAGCTCAAATATCGACTTTGCGCCGCCGCCTCCATCACCTTGCTTTTCTCGTCGGCCTCAGACGCCCACGCTCCTAGTAGCATTAGCTTTGATGATGTCAGCCCTCTTTCACTGGATTGAACCGAAGGCCCGTTTCCCCATCATTCTGTTTGGATTTTTCACTGAACTCCGGTCTGGGAAGGGAGCACCTGTGGTGACCCAATACCAAGCATCTGCAACAACAGTCCGTCGTTGTCTGGCGCACACTAACACGTATGCTTAGGCAGCGGTCGTTATTTTGACTGCGTCTGGCTAATTCTCCAAAATCGAGAAGCTCAGTCCGGTGTTCGGTCAGTCACAGTTATTGAAACCGATCACTCAACTTCGAGAATGACGAAAGCATGCCCTCGTTCAAGACACTCAGACGTCTGACTCAACGGCAATGGACGTGCGCCTCCCACCCAGGTGTCAACTGCTCAAACTTATTCTTCATTCACTCTTTACAGAATAAAGTACTCTCTCTAATTATGTCTAAATTCTCGGCACCTGACGTGATGGTAGTATTAGTGGGAGGCTGTCCATGTCTTCAGCTGCCTCGAAAAGTGGATGAATATGCCTGGAGCAGTTACTGCCTCGATAGACCCGTAATCAACTGCAGATGGCTGCTCCCACACATGCTACCCAGCAGCAGGTAGTGCCACTAAATTCTTCGGTCCGTGTTCAGGCCATGCTAACTGGTTAGTGCTCGTTAGCGGATGTTAGCCTGGGCAAAGGTATGTGACTTACTGGAAGGAACACAAAAATTTCTGATACAGTCGCTGTCTCGATGGTGTCGGCTTACTTCCGAAAGGAAAACATTCGCTCTCACCACCACGAAGCAGACATAAAAGGAGTATATGGAGGTTTTCAATGCGAGAGAGCCACCACACCCTGGTCTTCTGTTCCCATGGGCATAACTTGCCCCGTCCATTGGGAAACGTTTCAAACAGCAATTTTAGCAGGATCTGTTATTTTGTACTGTTGAGTTTTTTTATAGCAAGGCTAAAAAGCACTGATGGTTGTGAGGGGGTATCTTCGGGGTCAGACCTGCGCTCCGTTTTCACGCCTCTTGTGTGCCAAGGACATGTTCGATTCGAGTCCACTGTTTGCCATATATATATATATATATATATATATATATGAGAAGGAAAGGCGATCTCGAGAGCCATAGTTCTACTGTCCTGAAGATGGAAGCCTGTTTGATTTGCAACGTCAGGACCGTAAAACTATGGTTCTAGAGATCGTATTTTCTTCTCATATATATAGATATGATCGTCATCCGCCTTAGCCTCCAACATAGGGAGCCGCAACAGTTCCCCCTTCCCTCCCCCACCACGGACCCTAGCCTAATGATGTCTCCATCCCCCATTTCATACATTAGTTGCTTACCTTTTAGTGGCCGCCCTGTCACGCCAACCATTTTGGTCTGACCATTTCACATTCCCCTCTGTTTATTTCTTCTGAGGACGGGTTGGTGTCACCAGCTCGAAAATCCACGAGTACAACTCCATTTTTTCCGACGAGCCTTCTACCTTCATCATACGGTGCTCACCGATTGCTTTAGGGAGCTTACTCGTCCCGTTGTGCCTTCGGGCTTTCCATTGAGTCCCGCCAGGTGCCGCATGGCGGCGCGTAACATAGGCAGAATAGCATAAATGGCACGATCGGTGAGCGCCCTCCTACCCTAGCATATACCCAACCAACAGGGCAGCGGGCCTGTGGTTCAGTGATCAGGGCGTTTTACTTTTGACCCACATGTTGTAGGATTGAGCCCCATGTGTTGCACACTTCGGGGTTGGGTATGACTGGCTTACGACGGCCTATATGCCTGAAACGGCCATTTCAGCCTCTTTTGTCTTTGTTGGCAATGCTATTATGCCCTAAACGCCCACCCAAAATCACTTCAGTATTAATTTACACTTATTTTCCAATATTGCCATTAGTGTGTGAGGGGGATGAGGTGGGCCCAGGGTCACGGTAGGCTCCTGGGCGTGGAAAGAGGAGAACAATTACGGCTCGCTGTGTTCAAGGGGAGTGGGAGAATGTTGGGACAGTGGGACTGCAGTCGTTGATTCGACGTGGGGTCGGGCTCTCAGTGCGCCGTGATCGTAGGTCCTCATAATGGGCATTTCAGTCAATATGGCGGTTGGTGCTGCCTGCACTGGGATATCAAACCTCGGGGAATTCTCTCGCCGGTTTCGTGTTGACCATTTTCTCACTGATGACCCCGACGTGTCGTGAGGCTTAGCCCGGTCTCAACTCCAGTGGACTCATATCGGGCATGTCCTTGGCACACAAGAGGGGTGAAAACGGAGCGCAAGGCTGACCCCGAAGATACTCCCTCACAACCATCAGTGCTTTTTGCCTTGCTATAAAAAAACTCAACGCTTTACAAACAAACAAGCGCTGCTAAAATTGCTGTTTGAAAGCAGCCCACAAGCCGCATGCTTTCCGCGTAATGAACATCATATTCTTGTCTATGCCTCTGAGAATATACCCCAAGGATTTCGTTGAATTTCGCAATAGATGCGGACTATGTTGTACATTGTCTTCACATTTTTTCCCTAAGTATGTTTATCTTTGTGTTTAAAAAATTGTCATTGTGAAATTTTTAAGACCGTGCGATGTTCATTCATACAGCATGCTACCTGTGCGTTTACCAATGCTTCTCATGAAATGTACAACATAGTCCGCATCTATTGCGCAATTTAGCGAACTCTGTGTGGTATATTCTCAAAGGCATAGACAAATATGTGATGTTCCTTACGCGGAAAGCATGCGCCTTGTAGGCTGAAATCGCTAAATGATGACGCAATGGTTGATCAAACTTCGAATTATTGGGAAAATGGAAGACTTTTTCAAAATAGAAATATATTCATTCTTCGGGAATAAAATGCGAAGACAACGGGATTTTCTACCAACCTATTAAAATAGAGCATATTTTATTCGTGTTTTCCATAAAATATGTCTGAATTTATAAGCCCACTGAAAATCATTGTGAAAAATGCGTGCTTCTTAAGTCGTCATTTTTCGCTAAGTGCAGTTTATACAGGATGTCGGGAAAAAGTGTATTCAAAAGCCGACATCCTTCAGGACGTCCTGAAGCGGACGGCGACCTTAACCCTAATCCTAACCTTGACCCTAACCTTAACCTTAAACGTTAACCGTCAACCCTAACGGCAACCCTAACCCTAATTCTAACCGAAATCTTAAACGTAACCGTAGCCCTTAGACAGAGCCGTAACTGAAAAACCTAACCGTAATTCTGAAACCTAATTGTACTCTCAAACCCTAACCGTAACCCCAAAACCTAAGTCTAAAGGCATAACCTTAACACGAAAATCGGTAATCATTAACTTGTACCCTAATCCTAACCTCGGTCGCAAAACGAAAGCCAAATGAGTTATATGTGATTATGGAGCCCCACAAAATAGCCCCAGTAAACAGCCCCCCCCCCCCCCAGTCACCTGTAATACGGGGCCTTGCTACCAACTGCGATTTACCCTAATTCTATTGCAGATACACTTTGCTTTCACGTCAAGCTGCGGTAAAACATACATTCAGTGACAGATCTCACTAAATACTAAACCAAATTCTGAAATGCGTTTTTATTTAGGAGGATTTACTTAAGTGGGGCTGTAATAGTGATCATCTTGCGGCACAATTTCGTGATATTTCAAGCACGGCAGAATGTTGGTTTTTGAATAGCATTCCTCTCGGCCGCCTGCATGCATCGCAATCAGTGAAAATGATTGCGAAAGGGCATGTATTTTCTCTAACAATTTCCAACACCCTTGTGCAATAAAGAAAGTTTTACAGAAAAAGCAACGTAGGAATATTCATTCTTTTAAACACTTGGTAGCAAGTAAAGTCTTCATCAAATTTTTACTCGAAGAAAGAGTATCTTATAGTTTTGACTTTTTATTTTCTAACTTATTTTGAATTCGATCTGTCCCTGTGGCTTCGTTCAGGTTTTTCAGTCTACTGGTTATTCACCTTCCGTTGAAGAAAAACAGACGTTCCTTTATGCCATTAAGAAAATACAACATGGTCCTCATAAAATGTTGCACCATATGTGGACTATTTTGTGCACTTAACGAGGAGCATTATAAAGTATGCACATGCGATGCCATTTTAATGGACATTGGACAGTCTTAAAAAATCTCGTAATTGGAAAGTTTCTAAAACCGAATGCTATCCTTTCTCCGGGTGTTAAATTTAAAAACGGGATGACTGGTAACCAAATGAATGTAAGAAAAATATTTTTGTGTGTCTTCTGCAAAATATTTTTGGCAACGGCATAGAGAAGGACCCCACTTAACTGTCAATAGACTGTGGATCGTTTCATATGGAGTTTATCTTGGCATACATTTGCAGGCTGTTGCAGAAACTACACTGCCAACAACGATTACTACCCACGACCTCACACCTTAACTCAAAATCCGGTATTTTTGAGATTTGCACTTCGTCTATTGTTTAATTACTACTCTCATTTCCGCTGTCGTACAATAGCATAGGATAAGACTTTCGGCATAAATTAGGGCAATTTTTGTGTTTTCTTTCATTTTGTCAGCTTACTGCCTAGCGTGCTGCCCCACCCATACATCTTCGTATACCATAAGTCACGTACGGCGCGATCCACAGTCTATTGGCAGTTAAGTGGGGTCCTTCTCTAAACCGTTGCCATATTTTGAATTTACGAGAGCATAGAAATATGATGAAAATTGCAATCATTTTTATCGGGTCCAGTCGTAGAAGGCGACGGAGAAAAAAGAATTCAAAACTCAACACCCTGACCTGTCGGGAGTGTCATAGGATTATACCACAAGATAGTTAACATGAAAAATCCGTCTAAATAATCCTTCCTAATCGAGAACGTATTTTGGAATTTTGGTTATCATTTCATGAGATCGGTCATTGCATTGCAATCACGACCACAAGGCCTTTACTGCAGTACACAATCAAATGAAAATGTCACACGTCTCCCTTTCTGAATTTTCTAGTGGACTTTGAGCCCTCTCTTACAGGGAACTGGGACTTACCTTAACGTTTTTCGGGACTTTAATTTACTTGTTCAAAGTTCACAGCATTTGCCTCGCCTACATTTTACTGAAGCGAAAACACAGTAGTCCGTATCCGGTCGCTGATTCGAAGGCAGGAGTAAACACCTGTCAGCCCAGCACGCTACCCACCCCCCCCCTCCCCACCAAATAGGCTGCGTGTAGATCTCACAGACCAGATTGGTCGAACCTCTCCTTGGAGCGTCATTTACGCAGGTATATTCTAAATGTCGTAGTTAGCACTTTGTTGTGTGTCGATCAGTAAAATGCCCAGTTGTAGTGAGCAGAGCAGAACGACAGACTTCTCCCTCATTTAAAACCACTCAATCTGGCGACAGAGAAAATACGCAGACGGTGGGCTGAGGTATAGATACTTTGCTAGATAGCTTCCGTTGCATGCACGGTGTGCACCCAACATCACGACGAACTGGCCGAAGTGTCCAAATAAGCCCTCGAGGCAAGGGTGTGGTTTATGCCCGAGGTTACTTACACCGTGGACATTTTTGATAAGCAAAAGAGATGAATACCTAAGAACTTTGTGATATCACAAATTTTAATCCTCCATATTGTCCTCATTTAAAGCAGGACACTATTTTTACCACTTAATGATGATAGTTGATGAGTTTAATGTCCCTTTTCAGTCATTGTCAAAAAGGTATTGCATCGTTGTAGTTTTTCCTCCTTTACCACACTCACGCAGCAATCACCGCACGACAAAAAGGAAGCGACCGTTAGAGATTCAAAAGAGACCCTGCGCCGCAATGGGGGATGGTCCAACATTGGCATTATTAGTCGTGAACCTTAGGACAATTTTAGTCTTACGAAAAATAATGGAAAAGATGAGATGCGATCTGATTGGTGGTGTGGAAGGATCATAGAATCATTCAGCATGAGCGGGTGCAGACTCGGGCAAGACAGCATCCAGAAGTAAAACTTCAACAACATCCTTATAAGATCATTCCGAAAGATTCTGGGACGGAAGCCAATCTCTAAAAATACAAAACAGGACTAGTATGTGAACAGCGAGCGCAGCTCCTTAAATTTGTCTCACTGTCTACGGCTAACTAAACGAAAGCCTAAGGGATGAGCCTTCTTTCTGTCCCCATTATTAAACTCCGGCCGCTAAATGAGGAAAATAGGAGCGGGGTCCTTTTCGAAGGCACCCAATTACTTGAACATTCATCCGGCGTTTGCGTTCAGAACAGCTAATTTAGTCCCTGCAGTCGACTTCTGCACATCTTTCTAGTCCTAGTGCCCACGTCTGCCGGTTAGCTGAATTCAACTCAGTTGAATTGAAAGTCACCTATGCTGGGACTACAAGGCAACCTTTATAGGGGGGGTAAGGGTCCCTGTGAAAATCAGAATTATGGCGGTGAAAGCATTTGCCTTGCAAGCGTTCATGTTTTACGTCATTCGTTGTAGTGTACTTTCCAGCCGCAGAGGTTACGAAGCTTGTCGGGCGTCCCACAGTGCACAGCAATCAATTAAGAATCCAGATTGCGACAATGTCGTCTCGCGTGTGATGTTGAAACTTTACTTCGCGCAATTGACTGCCCTTGCTGCGAAAGCACCGAAACGAAGCATCGGGAGATACCTCACGATGCGCTTTTCGAGTCTAGTGGGGTGGTCAAATATCTTCTTCGAATTGCCCCTGTTAACAAGGCAGACGGGGGGTTGGTTTTAATAAAAGGAACGCGGCTTCTGACGACATTATGCAAGTCACAGAATGCCAGGAGGTGCATGGGCGTTAGTCCTCTCGAATTTCTCTGGGTTTTCCAACCATTATTCTGTCCTATGTTTATAATGCTACGGGTGAAACCCCGTAGAGAAAAAAAACTTTTTCCTGGGGATCGGACGCAGGCGCAATACTAAATGTGTTGTCATTTATGAGGTTAAAGTTACCATTAACATAGTTCCCTCTGTTTACTTTCCATCTGAGAAGGATGTCGGATTGGTCGTGTCCGAGTGCCCGTTTCCGGCCTGCTTGACATCACCAGCCACCGACGTTAGTTTTGGATGTATAGTGAGTGACTGATCTTATGAAATGTTGGTCGAAATTCTGAAATGCGTTTCGATTGGGAAGGATTACTTAGGCGCGGTTGTAGTACCGATTATCTTGTGACATAATCCCATAATTTTCAGGACTCGGTAGGATGTTAGCTTTTGAATACACTGGTTTATAATCTCCCGTAGAAACCGAACTCGGTAAAAAATGGCTGCTTACGTTGCAGGCATTTTTCGCATTGATTTTCGATGGTCTTACAAATTCAAATCTATCTTGTAGAAACCAAAAACAAAAATATGCCTTCTTTCAGTCATCTGATAGAACACCACGTAATCTTTATATTTTATACCCGAAGAAGGACTTTAATTAGGTTTTAAAAAGTGTTTTAATACCCGAATTATTTGAAGCCTGAACTGTCGTTGCATTAGCGCTTAGTGATTTCAGACTACAAGGTGCATGCGCTCTGCGTAAAGAAAACCACAGATTCTTTTATACCTTCAAAAAGACACCAAATACAGTCCATAAATTTTTTCACTGGATGAGGACCATGTTGTGCATTTCATGAGGAGCCGTGGTAAACGGACAGCTACGATGCTGTATGAATGAACATTGCACGGTCTTAAAAAATCACATTATTAGAAACTTTTCAAAAATCTAATTTTACTTCTTCTTCGGGTATAAAATATAAAGAAGACGTGCTGATCTATCAAATGACTGAAAGTACACATATTATGCTTGTGGTTTCTATAAGATGTGCTTCAATTTGCAAGACAACCGAAAATCAATGCAAAAAATGCCTGCTACTTAAACAGTCATTTTTGCACCAGTTCGCTTTCTACGGGAGATTAAAAAGCAGTGCATCCAAAAACTAACATCCTGCCGGGTCCTAAATATAATGGGATTATGTCGTAAGATAATCAATATTACAGCCGCGCCTAAGTAATTATTCTTAGTCGAGGACGCATTTCAGAATTTCGGCCAACATTTCATGAGATCGGTCACTCACTATAGCTAAATGTGGTCACTGAACCGTGTGTGTTCACATGCTGTTGATTGAGATCGGGGATAATAAGTGTTACAGCGTGAAACCTCATTCAACACAGTTGACACCAAGTCTGACGTGACTGCATCAGGGGACTTGCCTCTCAATCAGACGGAAACGGTGGAAGAGACGAAGAACCTTATTCGACACTAAGTGTCGTTTCTCCTTATGACTCATAAGCTGCGCATGGGGAGGGCTCAAGACAGACAAAAACATCGCTTGTACTCAGAAGTTGCGATCGCTAGAGCAAGTTAGACGGCCTGACGTCCCGGATTCTCACTCAAATCTATCACTGGAGACGATCGCCCATCCTCGCTTCTGGTTATGGATTCGGGTGAGAATCCAAAACGTCAGGCCAATAAATCCCTTGTTAGTGTGATTGCATCTTTTTCCGAAATGCTTCCTGGAACTTGTCCGTTCGTTTCTATCGAAGTTGTTATCGTGCCCGCGAACAAGGGACGTTTAACCATCCCTTTGGACAGAACAAACCAACTTCAGAAGACCAAAACGTCCTGGATGATCGCCAGTCTTTTGTCCAATACGGAGCCAGTCTTGCAAAAACGGTGACACGTAAGGCCAATGCGGCGCTGTCGACAACGGAGAACTCAGTTGCAATGATGCCGATCGGCAGGCGCATGGAGTCCATGAAATGGACTCAGCCCGACTCAAAGGCGCATCGCGAGGACGCTCTGCCCCGACCTATCATGTCGCCCAATGGTACTCCAAGTTACGGTCTCTCAAAGTGGCAGTTTTGACGTCTCAAACCCCCTAATCCCTGATCCATTCACCACGATCTGCTTGTCAGCACAATTATTGGAGAAACTCGAAGGGGTAAGTCTCCAGCCAAGCGATGTCACGCCCTTTTTTACTCCTATTCACCAGGATCTGGAAGTCGAGACCATCGAAACACTCCCGGTAAGCAAACGCGATGGAGGACATTTCCGAGTCCTTCAGCTCCTCAAGTTCCGTCTCAGAACGTGCACTCACAACGAAAAAAACAATCTGAGAGCAGGTAAAATGCATACCAAAGGGATCGTCGGTTTCGGAACTCGTGGTAGAGGTGGTCCTCCAACGGTTCGATTCGCTGGTCTTCCAACATCTCAGACCGAAATTCTGGGCGCGGTATGTCGACTGTACCTTTGTCACCATCGAATGGGATCAGGTGCTGATATTCAAAGCACATCTTAACGCTGTATTCCTGGACATACAATTCACAATGTAGGAAGGACAAACAGCTAGTTTTTCTTGTTGTCCCAGTTTGCTGCAAAGACTGCGACTGCCTAAGAACCAAAGTGTTCAGGAAATCTGCAGATACGACGAAAGTACTGAACTTCAACAGCGACCACCCAATCGACTAAAGATGCGGTTGCGTAAGAGCGTCATATTGGCGTGCGGAGACGCACTGCAGTGGACCGGATGACGAGGCTGCCGAAACGCAATATTGTAAAGGGATGTTCAGATCAAAAGGCTACACGCGCAATCTCATCAATTGATGCAAACCCAAACAAGACGAGGGGCGGAACGGCACCAATCCCAAGCTTTTGAGGGTGCATCTGTACCGTCAATTGCCTTGAGGCTGCACACAAACCGGGGGCAACCTTTGGGGGCCAAGTGGTGCGACCAAGGGACCCACTGCCAGGGCAGGGTGCGTCTGGAGTCGTCTATCGGATCTGATGTAGTTGCGGGCAGAGCAATTACTTCGCAGGAACTACAAGATTGTCCTGGCCCGGATGGCTGAGCACGCAGCAGCAGCAGCAGCAGTGCAAAGGAATGACGCCAGTTCCCAGGTCGCAGCTCATTCGACAAGACCCGAGCACACATCCAAGTCCGACAGGGCCGAGGAACCAAAGAGAGATGACAAGTACATTAGCCGCGAGCTGCTTCAGTCATGGTTCAATGGCCGCTAGTCTACTGACAAGTGTAATGACCTGCCCTGCTGCGATGTCAAAACTAGGCCTGGGCAGCATAATTAGCCACTGGAGGAGCGTGCAGACGAACACTGTTCCCAGCGTCAAGGTCGGTAGACCCGAACGGCAGAGTAATGATCACGCCAACATCTAACACGAGTGATTAAATCTCGGTGACTATTGCGCCAGGGGCGATGAAAGAGGGAGCCGTTAACTTTGATGTTTTCGGTGGCAGAGCGACTGCATCGAAAAAATACTGCAACCTCTTGTGCGTGCATTATCTCCTACCTAATTTTCCCTTTGATGAGGGGTTCGTGCACGAGCCCAGAACGTCGGACGAATAGAGTTATTGTCCCAGTGATTGTATCTACTTCTTCCCAACTGCAGCCTGGCACTCGTATTTTCGTTCGTATCGGCAACGGTCGGTTATGTTGACTACAAGTTGATCGTGCACGTCAATTGTCGCGAGGACTCGGGGCCGAACTTCAAGAACGAAACGGGGCGACCGTCCTTCTGCCCAAAATGTGGCCTGGTTTTTGAGCGCCACTCCCAGGCGACGTTTAAAACAAACTTTTTTTCAAATCGTTCGGCCGCTCCTCTGCTTGTGTTTTTTCCTGAGCAGTCACGCAGCGACCGAATCCTCACCATCGACGTCTGAAAACGGAAAACCAATTATTGCCGCTCAGCTTTCCATGGCGTTTAGTCGACACAGTTTTTCGGGGTTTAATTGAAAGGAGGGGACCATGTCAACAATATGAAGTGATACTGAACGTGAACCGCGAATTAACCGAAGGCATACTGTCTCAGAGCAACGACATTGAGGGCCGAGGAAACTCCGTTATCCAGGGAAACGGAACGACCGCTGGAAGTTTGCGTTGATTTCGAGCGTAGGCTGGAGACGGCGCCTGAAGTCGAGTCGCGTAATCCAAAGTTGCGCCGATCGGCACAGTAGCCGTCGTAGGCGGGACCCGTGCTTTGATTAACGTTGACCTGATTTATGGTTTGTTGCCATGGTTTTTCTAGGGTTCACACCATAGAGGACGACCGTGCGATACTTAAGATAGATTTTCCATACTTTCAGCGCGACTACTAGCTAAAAGTTCAGAGAAGTGCTGTACCAAGTTTCGTGCGTTTCCATGACGCATCTGCTAGGGTCCGGACTGAAAAGACTCGTCTCGAGGACTTCTGAGGAAATCAAAATGCATAGCTCTGAAAAACGAGGTCACGTCTCGGCTGACAGGTAGGAAGTGCATAGATTAGATGTGTTAACTCATTAAATGCAAGCCGAAATCCTGAAATGCGTCGTTGAATCGAAAAGATTACATAAGTAGGGTTGTGATATTCATCACCGTGCAGCATAAACCCGTTATAATTCACCTACTTCGGGATGCCGGCTTTTGGATGAAGTTCTTTCCGGCCGTCTGCGAGGACTACACTTTGAAAGAATGACTACTTTCGTAGCATGCATTTTCCTCATTGATTTTCGATGTCCCTAAAAATTTAATTACATTTCATGGGAAACATGGATAAAATATTTATTTTCTACTCATTTGGTAGAAAATCAGGATAGACCGCAGTTGGTAGCCAGAAATGGGGAAGCGGACGGCGACCTTAACCCTAATCCTAACCTTAATCTTAGCCTTAAACGTAAACCGTTAACCCTGACGGCAATTTCAACCCTAACCCTAACCGAAATCGTAAACGTAACCTTAGCCCTTAGACATAGCCCTAACTGTAAAACCCTACCGTAGTACTGAAACCTAATCGTAAACTGAAACCCTAACCGTAACCCGAAAACTTATGCCTAAGGGCATGACCCTAACCCGAAAATCGGAAACCATTAACCGGTACCCTAATCTTAACCTCAAACGTAAAACGTAAGTCAAATGCGTCAGACGTGAGTATGTAGCCCCACAAAAAGCCCCAGTAAACAAACCCCTACCACCTGTTATACGGGGCCTGGCTACCATCTGCGATCTAGCCAAAAATCACTTCCTTGAATTTTATACGCGAAGGAAGGGTACAATTGGGTTTTTACAAGTTCCCGAGTATGAGACCCTTTGGGGCCATGAAATGCACTTTCATAGGATATCATGCCACTGCATTTTCTAATCTTGATTGTAAATTTTACAATATGGCTCAAATTCACTGCTAAATTTTATGAACCCCTTATAGTCTTCTGTTCCGTTGACCGGAAACATATAGTTTGTAGTTTGGAAACCCTGAATGCAAGTGTAACGGCGGGTCGGCTTCAAAATGATTTGAGAGTTGGGAAACTTCTTTAAGACCGAATTATACTCTTCTTTTAAGTATAAGCTTTGACAAAGACGTAATTCTCTACCAAATGCGTAAAAAATAAATATGTTATGCATGTGTTCGATGGACTACATTGGAATTTATAAGCGCATCAGAAATCAATGAGAAAAGCTCATGCTACTAAAGTAGTCATTCTTCACAGAGCGTAGCTTTCGCAGACGGTCGGAAAGAAGTGCGTCCAAAAGCCGGCATCCTGAAGTAAGTGATTATGGGATGATGCTGCACGGTGGTTAATACTACAACCCTATCCAAGTAGACGAAAACGCCTTTCAGAATTTCGGTTAACATTTCATGAGTTAGCACACCTACTGTGGGAGACGGGGAGTCCCATTAATAAACTAATCCCCTGTAGCCACACCATGAATGGGCACAGAACCGCCGAAACGCGTCTGGGTCCTTGCCCAATGTCTGTGCTGGCGTGAGGGCAAATCACCTCCACGGAATATTCGTACGCCGCCGTCTGTAGATTCTGAGTGCTGCGCAGAGCAGCAAAACAGGCCTACCAATTCGAAACCCAGCCCCCCCCCCCTCGTGGGCAGTGCCTACCACACCACTGCAGGTTCCGGCAACCTGGCGACGTAAACAAGGGCCTGACCGAGGCACCCCTCTAGCGCTTGTAGACAGCCCGTATCGCAGAACGGCCCCGACAGGATCAGAAGACCAAAAAGGCCCTAGGGCAAACACGTGCTGCCCTCGAACCAACCGACTGAAAATATTGGACTTTTGGTTTAGTCAAAAAGGAAAGCCGAAAGAGAATGCACATCATGCGTAGGCGCATAAGCTGCTTTGTGGTATTTGTTATGGCGGGTTATTGTGAGTATCAAATTGGGATGTGAGTTAAATTAATCGAGAAGACGAGTCATGAATAGTGATTTATTGAATTAAAATTATGTGCACATGATCACATTTGGAGGAAGGATTGTAAACGGCATCCACGGGAAAAGGCCACATGTGACCCGAGAGGAGATCGATGTTCCCCTAAAGGACGCGCACCGGCAGTTGGAGCACGTGACAAGGTCCGATTATGCGGTGTCCTTGAGTGCAACATGTGAAAGGAACCAGCAGCGGTCGTTCAAAATCGTCGGCGGAGAAGGTCGTCTCAATGTCCGTAAGCACAAGAGAGCGACAGCTATCACTGGCTGACATTCCAAGGGGCTTTTCACTCGAAAAAGAGAAACTCGAACGACTTGCAGATGGAGGCAAGTGGAAGCTACATCGTGAGAACGCAGGGACGACGGTAGAAAAAAAAACTCGAAGTAACCCTCCGCAGTCTACGCCTCGGAAACCGGAATGCCCGTTCTTCTTAAGCATACTAAATGCAGTAGGGGTATCTCATGGAATATTAACCGAAATTCTGAAATATAGCATCGGTCAGAAGGGATTTTCCACATGTTGCTGCGAGAATGATTATAACGCAGTACATGTCAAGATGGTCACGTCAGGGAGTCAGCTACTGATTGCGCGTCTTCTCAGTCGCCCTCGAAAATGGCAAGACGACTACTAAGATAGCATGATTTGCGCTAATGATTTTTGACACCCACGTAAATCCAAGCACTTTTTTAAAAAAGCGTGCGCGGAAACATCCTCGCTCGCACGCATTATGCAGAAAATAGCGTTTTTCTCTCAAATTGCATATTAGATGAGAGGGTACCACCCGCTTCCGAATAGTATTGAACCTGGCCAACTTTCCCCGTTCCGTTTAGGCTTTCAGAACAACAAGCTGTACAGTCCCCATTAAATTCAATGGCATATTTCGCAGTGCAATCTGGCTTTCGTAAGATTTTGCGATATACATGAACCACGTTGTGCACTTAATAAGAAGCATCAATTGGCCTATCGATCCATGTTGTTCACAAGGATATTCCGGCGTTAAATATTGCATAATTACAAACTCTTTTTACCTCGAAAGAACATACGGTCACGTACTTTGCTACAACCGAGGTCACATTTTAGAACTTCACCCAGTGCTCAGGGAGGGAAGGGGGATAATTTTAGCAGAAGTCTCAGCAGAATCGAACAGCGATCCGTAACAGCACCCGCCGCCACAGCTGATCCAACTTATTTTATCGGCTATCTTATTTAATTGTAAAATCCACCAATCCTGAACCTAA